>VYZW01029323.1:135614-276735 GCA_013401315.1 Balaeniceps rex | reverse complement strand
TGTCTAAGGACAAAGCCGTGGGAGTGGAGACACAGAGACGGAGGCGAATGGATGCTATAGACACTCACTACACCTTTGACTTTCAGCTCTTACTGAACTGTCTGTTCCTCTTGTGCTAGGCTGCCTGGTAACTTCAGCAGAAGGCCTTCTGCTGCAATTCACGTTCTCTTTGACGTCAGCAATTGTAGTTGGTACCAAATTCGATTCTCGACTTTTCTCTGCCTGTCCCCTTGCCCCTTCCATCCCCCCAACGCTGCCACCGACACTTTTAGCAGTATTTTGGGGATTTTTTTTTTTTAAATGCTAATGTTCTAGAGTTAAAGGAACCGATGTTGGTGTACTTCTGAGATGTTGATTTAAAGAAACTAGACCAGAGTATGATTATGTACTAGTAGGCTAATGGATGCTCTGAAAGTGTTGGGAGCGGCTTTGGACCTACTCCAGCACCATTAGACAAGTACCATCTGAAATAGTCCTGACTTGCATTAGAAGGAAGAGCTTCCTTATGAAACCACACAGAGTCATAAAGATTATCAGTGTTTTTTTTCTGCTGTTGATGTTTTATTACAGTTTACAGCATAATGTTAGTAGTCAGATAGCATCTTAATTTGAATCCATACAGTTCATGTCTTCCTGTTCCTGAGAAGACTTGCAGTAATAAGGGGGGAAAAAAACCACCTAGGTGATATGCAGGTAGACTTGAATCTGAAATGACCACGTTAAGTGCTATACTTAGTTAATGCTGTTTACACTCTGTTACTCTCTGGATATTCTAGACAAGAATCTGGGAAGCTGGGCACTTACCATTATGTGCCCAGGTATAGATATGCCAAACTTTGCAAAAAGTGGGAGGACACTTTTTTAAATTACATACCTTCAAGTTTCCCTAACTGCAGTTGGCCAAGTTGCTGCTAATCCAAATAAAAATATTTTATAGCATCCATTTATACCACCCAGTAATAAATCTTTTTTAAAAGATGCAGGGAAATAAGTGAAAGAAAATTCTTCTAAGCTAGCTACACACAGTTTGCATGTGACAAGATTCTCTGCCCCTTTGTGCATGTTGCTTGATGTAGGTCGGGAAACCATCCATTCCCTGTGATACCTGCTGTCACAAACTCCATCTTTGTATTTCTTGCAAGTTTAATTGTATCAATAATAGCACACTCCAACACAAAATATTTCCTGGCTTTTATAACTGGGATTTTTGAATCCTCTAGGAAATCTAAATATTTTTAATATTTTTCCTGAAACTTATTTACTACTTCCTCTTGCAAAGATAGGCTTGCTGCTCCTCTGAATTTAACTAAGCATTGTTTTCTTTCCTTGGAGATGGCAATTTAATTTTGAAAGATCAGACATTGTTGTCCATGCTTGACCGACGTAAGAAGTCCTAAACAAGAGCCCTCTATTTGGGGCTTTTTAATAACCCCTTCCCTCTGTGACTTTGAGTCTGAAGTCCTTTTACTGAGCTTTGTATTTTCTATATGTCTGTGCATTTAACAAGTGTATTTGTTTGTAACAACAGTTGATTTAGACTTATTGGCATACCTGATACTTTCTGAAGATACTGCAATATTTGGTGCAAACTGAAAGAAAAGAAGGGGGGAAAAGGTGGTTTTGGTTAGTATGTCACCAGTGTGTGCCATACTGAATGCATATTGTTCATCCCACAAGTCCCTGCTAAACTTGGTGGTGGGCTGTCAGTCCTGACTCTACTCCTGTGCTTTTGAAGCTAACCATATGGGGTGCGAATATAATTGAAGGGCTACTTCTTTTGCAGTTGCCTGCTGTCCCAAGTGACAAAAATGCCCTCAATACTTAAGGAATTGCTTAAAAAAGAATGAAGATCATCTTGGTGAACACAGGAAAAACTGATAGGATGCTCTTATCAGATAGAATTACATATGGTGCCAGAATAGCCTCTGGAGACTGAATTGATGGACTGAATTTAGAATTACATATGGTGCCAGAATAGCCTCTGGAGACTGAATTGATGGACTGAATTTAGAATTACATATGGTGCCAGAATAGCCTCTGGAGACTGAACTGATGGACTGAATTTACAGATGGGGAGAAGGTTTTCCGAAAAAAGTGTCCTACCTTAGCTTCAGCTGTATCCTTGCTTCATTTTGGAAGTCCTGAATTTTTGTCATCCCTTAGTCACTGCAAGAGACTTGGCAACCACTATCTTGTGTAGGGAGGGTCAAGACTAGACAGAGTACTTCTCATGGGGCTTCACAGATCCAGAGAGGGGGAAGTAATAATTTCATTTGACCTGCTGACTACACTCTTACTAATACGGCCCAGTAGCCAGTCGGCCTTCATTGCTGCCAGGGCACACTACTGACTCATGTCCAAGTTGTTAATCACCAGGGGCCCCCAGATACTTTTCTGCAGAGGTCAACACTTGCTCTCTGCTTTCTGAGTTCCTGTGGTTTTTAACATACAGATCACATTAAGCTTCTGTAACTGAGGGACTGAATCCCACTATATACTTAAATAGATGTGGTACTGTGCATATAGTTACAATGGGTAGTGGTCATTAAACTTTGACCTTGATAAAAATGTTGACTCTTATAAGGTGAAAATTCACTTTGTGTGTTTGGTCACACTGTAGGTTTGTGATTTACTTGACAGAATCACTTTAGCACGTCATCACATAGCGTGGCTTATTGTAACGTGTAGCTTCATAACAGGTAGTGTCTAGTAAAGGTAACTGATTTATTAATCTAACTGATCTGTCACCTTTATCACAGGTTTTTATTGGGTAATTAATTTGTAACTAAGACTTTTTATGCAACTTTCCCCAGTTTTCAGGAAGCTGTCCCTAACTTGGTAGGCATATAAAACTCCGTGTACAATAAAATGATCTTTCACACTGCTATACTGGAATCTGCTTGATTATTGTTGTGTTCAGATCTGGAAGGGGGAGGTATTTGAAAGGCAAAGCAGAGTGAGCTGTGTGCTGTCCTGCAAGCGTCTTTCCCTATTGGCAGAACTTGAATGTAACCTGGTTTAGGTTAAGACACAGGTGGATTTTGCTCTGAGTCACTGGAGCACCCAGATTCAGTGTTTATGGAGAAGGAAGTCATGTTGAAGGTCAAGGGTTATGAGTGAAAAATGATATAGCTTGCTATCTGTCGGGATAAAGACTGATGTGCCTCTTTGTGTGCGCCAAGCCCAGTTAAAAAAAGAAAAAAAGCAACGTGCTATATACACACACTCCCATACCCCACGCCCTGAAAACAACCCCAGAAAGCGTGGGTGGGGTTTGGTAACAAATAGTGAATTATTTGGCTTCAGAAATAATTAAGTCAAGGGGGAGGCATGCTCCACTTCAAAACTGTATAATTTTAAACTGTGCTTTTCATTCTTTTCTTAGCTGTTGATCCAGTCTGCAGTTTCTGAAAATACAAGGTTTGATCTTCTGCTGTCTTGACCAGCAAGGAAAGAGAAAGTTCAAAAGTGCGGTTTGCTACTTCGAGTTGGTGGCTCAGTCTAAAGTAGACACTTTCATCACACTTGTAATGCTAGCAATGGAAGATGGCTGTTCCCAGACTTTACTAAGGCTGCCTGAAACTGACAGTGCAAACAAGCTTGTAAATGATGTGACGAACAGTGAAAGAGGGACAAGCATTAGTTTTATATTGCTGGTTAAACATCCTGGTGTCCAAGCAGACTTCTGTTGGAAACTCACTTAGGTAACAGTTATGAGCCTGGGGAAAAATGCTGTCTGAATTGACAGCAGCAGATTAAAGTATGGCTGCTGAGTTACCCAAGCTATAAATTAAAGTTCAGAGAGAACGCAGACTACTTGTTGCTTTTTAGGTTTAACAGATCTTACACTAGGTACCTCTCAAGTCTTACAAAGTGCTTACTGCAACTTTGTATTTTTTGTGTACTCCTAGATATTTTATCTGTAGAAAATGTATGCAAGTCGAGATCATGCTTCCCAGAGAGCTGAAATGCTTTTATCTTCCCGTTTTAGACAATGGGTAGATCAAAAGCCTAGAAAGGCGGAACCGTTTCCCTGTTTTGATAAACGCTTGAACTCTGAGACCTTGGTGACTGGGGGAGGTGGGTATGTGAAAAATGTCCCAGTGAAATCTGCTGGGACATATGGAGCACTTAAGAACTTAGACGTAAGACTAGAAGGCTATCTCGGGCTGTGAAAGTAAGCTTTCCCCGCTGTCACATCTAGTTGCTCTTACACTCGCTTTCACAGACTGGCGTTGCTTCATCTGTAAAGCTGCTGTTTTGTGAAAGACTGTTTAAAGACCTGATAGCTCTGTTGGCTAGGGACCTCCTTGTTTCCAGCTTACAAGTATATTTGGTAAATCCATACTATTTACTCTTAAGATGAATTGTCCTCAGCTTGAATTTTTCCTTTCTGGTGTCATTGTTACCTCCTCCTAGTGCATCTGTACACAGCAGCTGTATTTCTCC
The DNA here is from genome assembly GCA_013401315.1 of Balaeniceps rex. Taxonomy (NCBI): domain Eukaryota; kingdom Metazoa; phylum Chordata; class Aves; order Pelecaniformes; family Balaenicipitidae; genus Balaeniceps; species Balaeniceps rex. The sequence goes on along the minus strand of VYZW01029323.1, from coordinate 272,286 downwards.
CCTGCCCTTCACTGGGCTGGATTAAAAAGTTGAGTGCTCTGTCGGTGATGCCAGACTGTTGGGTTTAACCACCTGAGAGACAAACAGTTCCTGAGCTTTCCTCTGTCCTGCTTTGTTGTGAACGCTTGTTACTTAGGCTTTCAAATCTCATACCAAACACCCCATCGAATCTCACACACAACATCCATGGCTTAGTTAGTAGCGTTATTTATGGAAATGTAGAAGAAGGTCTTTCTTTTTTCCATCCATACACATGGGAAACAGCATGGGGTTCCTTTGCCACATGTGGTGGCATTGTAAGTGTTCCCAGTGGCTGGCAAAGTAATTAACCTGGCTTGAGTTATTTGAAATGCTGTTTTTGTAGGAGAAGGATACATAGTATGAACACTGAGGCATTAGGATGAAGTTAATTCCATCAGAGTGGCCAGGAAGTCCTGTAGAGCAGCCTTCCAGTGCACTTGAAATCCTACCGATTAGTACAGTGAACTCTTTGGGCACTGCTAGTGTTGCTGGCTGGGAAGCTGGTATTGAAAAGAGCACCTTAAATAAGTCAGGCATTGCCAAAAATGTAATTGCCTGTTTGCTCCCACCCAACATTCTTCTGTGGCCTGTGCAAGGGACCTGCTGCCTGGGGGGTAGTTAATGATTTGTGCTGCTTTTGAAGTCTGATGATTTTTGCATCCAAAATAGATACTTTTTGTTCACCAACAACAGGGGTGGGAAGCTGGTAGTTGTAACATCAATGTTGTCTGTGGATGAAACTTTATTTCAACAGCATGCAACAGAAACTGAAACCCTATTGCTTTACTGTAACTCATTTAGACAGCTCCACTGTTAGGAGCGCACAGGGGGAGCAAATGAGCTCCCCCCCCCCACTGGCATTTTGCACAGTAGAGGTACAGCCAGTGAAGAGCCAGGGGTTAACCTGCACTGCATGGGTCTGTAGGGTTTCCGTGGCTTCCCCTGCCAGGGGCAGGAGAGGAGCCGCAAGGCTGAAATGGGAAGATTTCTCCTGGTGAAGATGTGTTCTTTTATACGAATAATGAGGTGTTCACTAGACAAGAGAGAGAATCCACCACCCTTGTTAAGCTATCTGGTGGGGAGAAAGCAAGGTTTCTGTCCCTGCTCTGGTTAATTTTTCAAAAGAGAAAAACTTCAGCGGGGGATGTTGAGAGCCAGACTAGAACAAACTGAGTAGACATTTCTAATCCCCATGCTGAAACACCCCAGTACAATGGATGCAAAATTTCCTTGAAGATGAGGATTTGGGGTTGGCTTTTTTTGACTCCCCAGTAAGTATTCGCATTTTGCTTGTTAACTCTCCAGGGGCTTTGTGTCGTCTTACAAAATAGCAATAGGTCCCTGACTCATTGAAGAATGAGAAAATACTGGCAACTTACAGCTTTTTCAACATCGATAACTTTCCAGCCCAGGTATAGTCATGGTAATTCTGATTTTGCTATGTCAATTTAATGCTTTGTGGCAGCTTTGATGTCTGCTGCGAAGTATTATTGCTCTGCAACTCAGAGGTGTCAGTATTTCACTGCTGAGTGCGTTATTAGCTGTCTTGAATGTGCTTCACCAAATGTACTGAATATCTTAGGATCTTCCAACATGGAAAACAGTCTAAAGCCTAGGTGCTATTTCTTATTATTACTACAAAGTAGTATGTGTTAGAGGCATGATCAAGCCAGGCGATGGGGAAAATTTAAAACAAATCCTGCTGTAACGTGATGAGAAATAAATGGTACCTCCCCAGTAGCCCAGATCTGTTCAGATGAGGATGGAACCTGAAAAGTTGTAAAGCCTATGCCATTTCTTTTGGCTGGCTTTCTAGCATGCCTGAAATAATGAGTCAACACATGACTAATCAGCTGCAAGCCCCATAGCAGAGGGCCAGCCAAGCACTGGTCAATGCTAAACCTGCCAATCGCTGAAGCACAGCAGAAGTTCCGCAAACAGCTACTGTCTCGTAGGATTTGCAGCCCGAGCGCTCTTGCTGCTGATTTTGCCAGCTATGTTGAAATCTGAGGGTTTGTGGGTTTCTTCTCTGTATGAAACTAAACTCCACAAATCAATGTTGCCATGGAGAAGTGCCACGTAATCGTCAAGGGCAGACTACGAACTAATTAATTGTAGAAATCTGACTGCAATAGTGATAATACCCCTGGGATATAGAACAGTTACCATTAAATTCAAATAGCCAATTTCAGGGAACCAGTATTTCCTTCAGTATAATGTAGTGCTGGCTGATCAACTATGACAAATGGAAGTTTAGGCAGCGATGGCTGCATAACCAGGGGTGTGGATGCTCAGCTAGTTATGAGTGAACAGACACATCTGATTTCTGCCACCTTTTACACAGATGTGGGCATAGCAAAGTGGAGAAAAGGTCCTTTTATGCCCAGAAACATGCATGTGCTTGGGCCACAAACTGGTCAACTGAAGAAATGTAAAATTTCTTTTCTTTTTTCTGTTGTTTGCTGTTTTATTATTGGTCTAAACATGGTACTCTAATGAAAGGGAATTGCTGATTGCCATGGGATTTCTACGTAACTGTTCTCGATCTTTTTTTTTCTTCTTCTCTTGTTTACCCTATTCGGTTTTGGCTAGGAAAATCCTTAGTCCTGTCTTCCTGTCCTAAGCTGCTTGCTGAAGAGCATTATTAAGGAGCAGCATGTAACATGTTTAAATAGAAGTGTTACTTTACTAGAAGTGCTGAAAAATAGTTCACAAAATGCATAAAGAAGTTAAATTAATTTGGGGAACTGGATATAAAGTGTGAATTCTAAGGATTTTAAATCATGCTAGCATGAAGATGCTGATCAGTCTCATCAAGGGCACAGCAAAAATCTCAAAAGGCTGGAGAAAGAGGTAAAAGATCAAGTTGTGGGCAATTTGAAAAGGAATTTTTAGTTGTTAAAGAAAGCAGTTAAGCATGGGAGGCAGCCTGCCTTGCTCTGCGATGGCTGAGGGATGAGGGAAAGGGGAGATGCCACAGACAGTGTATGGCTAGTATGTCAGGAGGGAGTTGGGATGCCCTTTTGGTGTACTGTCTGCAGCTCAGAACACATAAGCTCATCAGTCAGTGCAGAAAAGGGCAGAGAGCATTTCTTACCTGATGTTCAGAAATGCCTTTGAAGCAAAGACCTGGGCTTTTCTAGAAGGGTGCAGGGATGTGTCCTTTCTGGATATAAATCTAAAGTGGCGCATGTCATGCTTGTCCAGGTCTGGCTATATCCCCTGCATATCTACTCCTGCACCTCAGTAAGAAATGTCAATCTTTAGTTACAGTGGAGCCTGTATCGGCAGCGTGAAAGTATCTGGAAAACAAGCCAGACTCATTACTGAATAATAAAGAAAATTTAAACTAAAAAGGCCTGCAGGAAATCCTTCACAGTGCCATGGCATGTTGAGCAGGATACTTGTAAGGCTCTTCCAAGCGCTGGGTAAATTGAGAATTTACCCAGACTGGCCAAAGATGCATTTCTGCAGCCGCTTCATTGTTTGAGCTTCACTTTCAGTTTTAAAGGTGGATTTGTAAATGCCTAATGAGATCTGTCTGGCTTCCAGCTGCGTGTGCCGTTACAAGCAGTGCTGACCTGTCTCAGCTCTCTGGCTCTAAGGAGGAAAGCAGTGCGCTGATGAGGGGGCTTGGCTGTGTGTCCTGGCCCCTTTCCGCAGGCAGGGGGCTGCCTGGCCGGGCAAGGAGGGGCGCAGCAGGGTGGACAAGGAAGGGAAGCTGGGTGCAGTGGGGTGGTGTTTGCTATAAGCATATGGAGAAGGGTGCTGTGGGCAGAACTTGGATCTTGGTCAGAAGGACATCCTCCTCCCTAACATCTCTAGCAGGTCCCTTGATTAGACTATTGCTTTTGGGAAGTATATTCAACAGGGAGGGCAAGTCTGCTATGTGTTGGTACTGCTATAGGCTGCACTTGTGAGCCCAGGACTGAGTGCACGCAGACTGACTGACTTCAGGTGGCAAATGCGTGGTTCTTCTGCACGTATCTGCAGTGGGAAGACTTGGCTGTTGTTGCAGTGAAGCTACTGGACTGAATTAACCAGCAGTTTGAACTGGTGAGGCAAATGCTGCTTTGTCAAGGCTGTTCATCATGCCAGTGCTTGAAAAAACCTAGTGGATTTGTAGTGAAGCAGAGCTAAGGGGGCATGTGAGGAGAGCTGGCATTTGCAAAGCAGCAGACCTTCCTATTTGTAGGGCATCTTGCTTCTAATAAATTGCTTTGATATTGAAAAAAAGAAAAGCGGTTGCCTCTTTCTCATAGTTGTCTGGGTTTTTTTTGCCTAGTTGTTGCAGCAATGCTGAAGGGAACCCTGCCAAAGGGAGTTCATTTACACAGGATTCCTGTTCCTTATCTTCTGTAGAAATGAGCTTGGATATTCCTGGTGCAACAGAAGGATGATGCTTGGGAATGAATGAAAAACTAGTGAAGTCATTGAAACACTTTGGGGGTATTTTGGTCACAGACTGAATTGGTAGGGTCGAGTGTTTCTGTCGACAGTGAAATAAATAAATCGGAGTTCCAAATAAGGTGATGCTGGAAAACATGTACCTAGAGGCTAATATAGCCTTTGTGCTGCCAGAATAGCTCTGTTGGATTCAAAGCCAGGAATTAGGTGCCCTAGGTGAGCTTCATGTAGAGAACAGCAATAGAAATGCTGAACACAGCCTCGCTCCCAAAAAAGTCATACAGCGCCACATGGTAATACAGTAAGGAAGGGAGGCGGCGGTCACTGCTGTTGTCTTGCCCAGCAAGACTGATAGGTTCGTACTGCTGTGACTTCCTGAGGTTAAAACAAGTTCATCACCATCTCGCCGGACACCAGAGACCTCCTGGAGAACTTCCCTCTCCTGTACTGTGTCACACCATGTCTTAGAGCAGTCCAGGCAGCTAGCAGGCTCACAAAAATCTTCCACGGGAACTGAAAGTCCGCCAGTATGCTTTAGATCTGGCCTTCCATCATATATGCTCTTCAAAGATTGTTCTCTGCACAGAGGAGATTTGTACCAGCAGGCAGAAAAACCTGAAGAGTTGTGGGCTAGTTTGTGTTAGCAGAAAGAAATTCTTCACAGGAACAGGTGGAGTCATGAAGATGTTAAGGTAAAGGTGGGGTTTTTTTTCCCCTATTAACAGAGGATTTATTTTGGTTCTTGGCATAATTTTCATAGTCAAGTAACATCTTTAATTCAAGTATAATTGACTTTTTCTCACCCCTTTTCGTGAAAAGTAAAAAAGCTTCTTCAGTAGAGAGGAGAAGGATGCTCAGGTGGTGTGTGAGTAAGTTTGAACCTGAAGCACTGAGGTCTCCGTCTCTGTGATGAAGTGGGTGTTTCTGACTTCTGATGATCACCCATTAATACATCTACCCTGTTTCCAAATTCTGCATATTTAGGACAAGATACCCTCATCTCACTTGACTGCAGGATACAGAAGTTGCTATTCTTTCATTTTTAAAAATGCTGGGTTTTTAATACAGAATTTCTCATATGTCAAGTGCAATTGTGATCAATTCGATGGGAATACTCAGGACTTAAGTGTATTCTCTAGTGTTTTTTACTTCATGCAAACGGTTTAGACCAAAATTAAAGCTAACAGGTTCATCTCTCCCTGTAGCTCGTTATAGATTCTTTCACCTTCCTGCTGCAAAAACCAAGAAACTTCTTCATCATGTTATAGTTTTACTAATCATACTGCCAGACCTCAACCGCTTGCCACAACAGGCTGTAAACCTCTTTCCCTTCCTCCCCTTTTGGTGACTTAGCACAATATGATACCATAGTTTTAACTTAACTGTATAGCAGCTGATTTTTGAAACAGGCTGTACCCATCTCCCAGCTGCTTGCTTCCACCATGCATCAAATACAACAGTTCATCTTATCTTGCTGTCAGGAAACTGGCAGATGAATCAACTCCAATCTAATCGTGCTTACTTTTGGGGGGGGTGTTGTTTTTCGGCTGGATCAAAGATTTGCACTGCAGCCACCTGACTGCTCAATCCAGTCAATGGGAAACAGTGGGAGTATTTAGGTAGGAATGGGAGACCACCCCTTTGGCAGTAGCCTCCTGTTTGGCTGGATTAGGCGTGTTCAGTCCGAAATCTCTAACCATTGAAACTTAATGCCTTGTATTCACCTGAAAATTAAAAGATATGCTTAGTGGCATCATTTCAATAGGATAAATGCAGAGACTTCCTTGCTACTTCTTGACAAAGATCAGACGCAAGTTGATCACCCCCATTGGAATGACTGGCCCTCAAAATCTTTTTTTCTAGGGAGACCAGTAATTACTGAAAGAAAGGGGTTTAACTAGAGATAATCTAGTTAGTTATTCTAGTTAAGCTTTCAGGAATTAATCTCTGTCTCTGCTAGAATTTGAAAATACTCCATACTTTGGCAATTCTTTAGAGGGCTAATGTGATTCCACTTCTCAAAGTGAACAAACTTCATTGATATAATAGTTTGTTTGGATCTGTGTTGCTGTACCCAAGAGGAGAATCCGGCCAGGAAAGGCAAGGCCTTGTACTACGTGCCATCAGAAGAGACTGCACAATACAAAGACAGGTGGAAACAAGACAACGAAATGGGGAGAAAGAGGAAGTGTCCATGGGCAGTTCTGAACCCTTTCAGTTGTTCTGGTTCATTTCCTCACAGGGGGTCAGTGGCAGAAAAGCTAAGCATGTGTCGGTGGCTGAGATTTATTCCCCATGAAGAAGCTGTTAAAAGCTCACTAGAAATTACAGAGAAGCTCTTCAGAGGACAATAGTGTCACCAGATGATGTATTCTGCTGCATAGTTGTTGGGTTTGAACATAAGCCTGCTACCTGTATGAGTTTGATTTAAAATCTCCTTCCCTACCAAGGAAACAAATCTATTAACTTGATTTGTTTAGGCTTGAATCTGTAGCAGTTATTATCTCTCCCAAATCTTAGCAGAATGATCTCCTCTGAACTCAAGGGAACCCAGTATGTGATTGCTGTTGTACAGGACACGGTGGACCCCATGGGTGGTGCTCAGGGCAACAATGCAACATTTTAGAATGTGCAGCTGTGGATGTAAACAGCTGCTTTTTGTCAACAGCACTGAAATACGAGTTAAGCAATGCAGTCCTTGCACAGATCATTGGCTGCTAGCATAGCTGTCCTCCAAAAAGTTTTCCCATAATCTCCAGTGAGCCTTTTTCTTTCATAATAAAATAAATCTTAGTTGAATGGCACACTTGCCATCTCTCCTGTTGAATTATTTATTCACTTCTAGCACTTACTTGCTCATCTGAAATCCTGTGCTGTCGTGTATTCATCAAGGAAGCTGTCTTTGTTTAGTCGAGCAACTGCTCAGACTGTCCATATCCAAGCAGCTTGCTCTTCCTCGGAAAGAGGATGTTTTGGAAGAGGTGGTCTTCCTCCCTCCCACCCCCTTTGCCCTCTTAGATTTGGGAAAAAAAAAAGGCAAGTTGAAAATATGTTGTGGAAGAGCGATGGCCTTGGGCTTAGCATGGAAATAGCAATTTTACAAGTGTCGGATCCTGCAAAAGACTGAGGCACTGCTAAATTCATGTGCGTCAGTATTCTCATAAAGTGGTTATGATGGTTACATGGAAATTCCAGGAAAGGAATATCTACGAAAGATTAAGCCTGACACATGAAAACTCACCCTGATACCATACTTGCAATCATGGCTTGGGGTTTGGCTGGTACTGGTGGTAACTGAGTGACAGAAAAGCCTTTTAGGATAAAATTGATGCTGCTGTTGTGAATCCTGCTGTCTGATGCTTTATTACTGTGAGGTTGTTACAATGATTTTTGGTCTAAAGTCTGAACCTGCTTTCTAGTTTTCTGCTTGTTTATGACTTGATATAGGTCCACTTACTGCCTTTCTGGCCTTATTTTTCTTTCTTCATTTAAACACTGTCTTAACAGCTCAAGTGCCTGTTCCAGAATCTGCCATTTGTTAACACTAATGCCATATATTTTCCCTGTGTGTCAACCATGTCCACTCTGTTTCCTTTTCCTAAGTGAGCATGTGGGAAGGAGGGATAAATTTTCCATACAGGTAAGTCCCTGAGGACAGCGAGTCTCCCAAAATAGGAAAGATGCTCAGCCTCTCACCAGAGCGGCATTGCAGTGAAACCCCCCGGGAAAATGTCCTGATGATCTAATGAGTTGCGTGGCGTACGCCGTACTCCTGTGTTTTGCAGCAAGGTAGGTCCAGGATTGGGCTGTACCTTTTTTTCATCACTCTGCTACTGAGTTCTGTAGCCGTTCATCAACGGCTAGAGTGAAAAAAGAGCTTAAATGACATCGTTTGGGGGGTGTGGGGGGGAGAGGAAGTAACAGGCTTCATGTTCTTGTTGCTTCTGTGCTGTCATTTGAGCGTGACTGATCATTGCAGGCATTTAAAACTCATGTGGCCTCAGGACACTGGTCTGGGGAGGCTGATCTGCAGTCTGACAGCCCATGTTGATGTGGAGACAGTAGATAGCCCTGCGTTGTCATGGTATCGGAGAGTGCCAGGAACGCTTGTAGATGAAGTTAATACCATGTAAGCTGGCTAACAGCAAATTCTGCTATGTGAGTAGGACTTAAATGGAGGGCATTAATAGTCAACACTGTCGATTGTGAACTGTTGAAAGATGAGATATTTCAAACTTCCTGTGGTTTTTTTGAAGGTTTCTTGCCTTGTTGGGAAAGGTGATGCCATCAAGTAAATTTCACTGGCACTTTGAAGGCACTGTTTGGTATGCTGGGCTTGCAAACAAAGATTTTTTTTTTTTTTTTTTTTTTTTTTTTTTAAATAGAGATACTGGCTTAATTCTTATTTCAATAATCTTATTCTGGAAAGGTAGCAGGGTGATATATTTTTCTTTTCATTGAGCTAAAAATTATTTCCTGGTAGAAATAGAAATGTGAAAAAATTATACTGGCACAAAAGCATCTTAAACTAGCTTCTACCTGGAGTTAGCAACATTTTTTGGTGTGCTAGATAATATTTTGGTTCACCAAATTATAGGTGAAACCTGTCCATAAACACTGGAAGCTGAAGGATTGCCTCTTGGAGGCAAAATGCCACTCAGCAGCTGAGGAGCAGTGCGTTGCCTTTGAACAAAGGCAGGGCTCCCGACTAACCTGAGTTCAGAGCGTGCCCAAAGCCGGAGGCTGCTGCCTCTCCCTCCCCAAATGCCACAGCTTCCACTGGTGTAGTGTCACTCTGATCTCCTCACAGGCTATGTTGGGCACAAGTGCCCAAGGCAGGAAAGTCCATAGGCTGTTTTGACTGATCTCTGTCGTGAAGCTATATCAAGAACAAATTGCAGCATAGGGGAGCTTGCCAAAAATGCAGATCTCGGAGCTTGTACGTGTGGTTGCCTGTGTGGCTGCAAAGTCAAATAGATCCAGACGCTTAAAGAAACTACTGAGAGAACTGTTGCTCAGGCCACAATGAATTTTCCTGTTAAAACTTGGAATTAATTTTTTTGGAAGAAAGGTAAGCTTTTCATTTAGTGTAAATAATGATATGGAAACCGTAACAGGTAATTCTAAAGTCCAGGCACATATTGAAAGGGATGAATCATTGTGTCTGGCTTCTTAAAAATGATTATATTAATACTCAGTGTGTATTGACATAATCTCTAGGAAGTTTTCCAGCAGTGTTTTATCTCTAGCATTTTTGGATCAATAACACAAAATTAGAAATGGTAAAGCTTTTTTTCTGATGGCTACTGCTGACTGGCTCAAAAAGGGTTCCAGTCAACTAATTTTATTCAGAAGCCATTGTCTCTAATTGTAAGATGCTGATTAGTTATAATAATATGCTGCCAACAATTGATGAGTCATGCCGATAGTCAGATCAAGAGGTTTGAACAACAAATCTAAATATAGCAGATACAAAGAAATTGGAGAATCTGAAGTCTATTACCAAGGGCATTGCTAGCACAGCTGTTGGAATACATGGGGGAACATAATAAAAATTGTTTGCAATATGAAAATGTCAGTAAAAGCCTGTTGTTGCCTCTTGCAGTGATTGATCTGACAAATAACTCAGAAACTTCTTACTGAAGCATTCTTTTACCTGTGCAATGCACACTAGTGCCAGGGTATTTATTGCATGTGAAGTTTTATTTTTGCTGCAGAAGGTCAGATTGGATTCTTAAGTTGGTCATCTTCTTCCCCTTCCCCTTTTCTATTTCATTTTTTTCTACTAGTGGAAGGGGGCATGAAGGCTCCTTCCTGAGACTTTTCAACCTCAGAGCACGTATCACGGTATCTGGTGACATCTACAAACATGAGCAGTTTGTAGGAGTTTGGCATGGTTTAGATGTTCAAAAGGGGTGCTGCATCTGGACAGCAGCTCTCTAGAGTGGCAGAGGGACAAGGCTCAGGTATGCAGATGTCTTAGCTGTTGTAGGTCAGTCAGATGTTGCACACTACCTGATAGCATCTAGCTATAGAGGAAGAAAGAAGTGGGTGTGAGAGCCTGCAACATGGAAATGCACAGCTTCCTCTAACAAAACCACTATTTGCCAACCTGACCAAAAATTAGGGGAATCAATATATGTAAAAGTGATGTATCTATTCTTTTTGCTTTATCTACTGATATTTTAAGTGAGGGGGTTGTGTGGATCCAGATGATGCCTTTGGTGCCACTCCTTTTATATGTTTACAGAAAAGCTAAGGACTTCATATGGAAACCTTTTTCTTGAAACTGAGAGTGAATAAATGGCCCTTAAAATTAATTGCAGAGTTCCTTTGGATGTTATTGTCTCTTAACCCTCAGCATCATTGCGATAGAGACAATGTTCTAGGTGGTATATGAATAGCGAAGAGAAACCTCATTTTCAGGAATTCTTATTTCTTTTCAAGAGAAGATCTGCTTCTGGTTTATTTGGTGATTTACCAACCCTCAGTGTGTGATTGTGTTTTTCTGGGCTTTTTGTACCCTGCTTTTAAAAATAATAATTAAAAAAATGACAACTGCTCAAATCGTAGGGTATTCTTTATTGGGTTCGCCTGCATTTGCACCTTCTACAAGTTATTGCATCTTGTTGGTTTGATGCCTCAGGAGTCCCCTTTAGATCCTTATCTACAAATGATGTCAGATGTTTTACAGCTCTGTTCTGGAGTCATGCCTTCAGCTCTCAATTTCCCTCCTTTATTCCTTGTGCAAGCTACTCCGCTGATAGTTGTGAGTTATAATTTGGAGGGGGAAGCGGGGGGAGAATCAGGTATACACTGAGTGCCCTGCAGTTGTACTGAATTTCACAAGGCACACAGCCATGTAAATACTTCCATTTCAAGTTCTTGATAGGGGGTGCCTATATCTAACAGCTTTGTAATGGACAATAAAGTAATGCAGAAGGTTATTTTCCACCTAAATTTAGGGCTTTAGAAAGCACATGAGAAGTGCAGGAGAGAAAATATTAAAAACTTTGCAAAATATGACAAAGTTTCTTTTAAGAGTCTTGGCAAGTAAAAATGTTGCCAAACAGTAGCTTCACACTTTTGCTTATATGGCTGCAAGAGAAATATGTGGCTGTGGAAAAACTTCGCTGTGAGCATGTGTTAGCTCAGGTTCTCTAGCATAGGCCCAGGGTTTGTGCAGCCTGGCTCAGAGAGGGCTCAGAGCAGCCCCTCTGCTTTAAGGAAATATTCCAAGATAAATGTTTGACAGAACAATGACTCTTTTAACTCTAGAAGGAAGAGTTGCATCCCTCTACGCTTCATTTAGAGAGTGAAAATTGCCTGGATTTGTGCCTCTGTTTCTACTGCTTGAGAGTGGTATTTCCAAGCCTTTCTTCCCTCGGCTATAGCAGCTGAAAAATTTGGGCAGGATCCCAGATGCATTGGAAGTCTGAAGTGAGCCTGTGTCTGGCAAGAGTGTGTCTTTTTGCACCGACTGTCGCACAGGAGCATGGCTCAGTTATGTGAATGTGGGCGCTGTGGAGGATATGGAGTACAATTAGCTGGCTGGTGCTCAGAGGTTCCTGCTCCTGAAAGTTAGAGCAGGTTCCTGAAGAACTTGTGGCCCCAGTATAGATGATGACTGATGTATTGAAAAAATGCTACGTGTTACTGTGAACGGCAGTAGACACTAAAGCAATGAGAGGTTTCCTTGCTCAGCCTACTGGTTACCTGTCAAGTGGGGTCGATGGTTTATTGTAGCTATTTCATAGCATGTGTTTCAAACCACTGGGTTATATGAGGGAGATGAGGGATGATTACAACTTTTACAAAATCATTTTAGATCATGGAGGAATTACTTTGGATGTCGTATGAAGTTAAAGGTTCAAAGGACTTGTGGGTGGAAAGTGTGATAATTTTGACACCAGAGCTCCACTGAAGGGAGAGAAAACATGCTCATTGGATAGCCACATGCCTCAGTAGGTCAGAAACATATTTGTTTGATGTAGATGATGTTTAGTTTTGTAGATAGAAGGAAGAAAAAATGGTATGAAAACATTTTCTGTAAATGTTACATTCAGCACACATACTGCCTTGTATAAAGAAAAAAGGAAGATGTTAAGGCAATAAGACAAATGTTAATCATAACTTTCTTTCTTAGATCACTGTTAAGCAGCTGTCTTATTCATTGCTTCATTTTCACTAGGGGCCAATGAATTGGAATTACAGTACATTTATAGCTGCATCTGCCTGAGCCCACTTTGGAAATGTTAGCTCATTAGCAGGAAGCCGCTCTGAAATGCTCCACCTTGCTTGTCTCTGGCTCAGCACAACCAGTATGCACAGAAAGCACAGATTTTTCTCTCAGATAAACTGAACAAAAGGACTGCTGTTGAGTATCAGCCCATGGATCATACAGCATGGACTCAGGACCTCATGACGTGGCGGATTGCAGCTTGGTTGCAAGCAGTCCTGGATGGTGAGTATTGTCTGTGTGTGGGAGTGTCCACACACATCGACTGGAAATTTGAGGTCAAATTGTTTCATAAGGTTTCTGTTGTTTGCTTTTTCCAGCTGGGCTGTTAACACTAAGGTCTCTAGTATTGCAACATGTGTGTTTCCCTCATTACTTTCCTCCTCCACCTCTGAATCAGCAAAGACTTGTATAAAAATGAAAAGAGAATTAACTTGGTGAGTACTCAAAGGCTCTTAAGGTTGGAGAAGTGATGGAAGTGCGTGTTCAAATGTGGGTAGTCCTGCTTTTTGTCCTTTGTCAGCAATGGATGTTGTCAGCCTGGTGTTGTATCTGAGCATGAAGCATGGGAAATAAGCGTGGTGTAGGCATAAGGCCATACCAGCCAGGGAAGTTATTGGCTGAAATGCAGGCCCTTAGGGGTTCCTAGGTCGAGGTTCAAGGTGGTTTCGGTTGGCGTTGGAAATTTCAAGACATGCTTTCGGCTTCTGGATCAGGAGGCTACATTATTGCATTTAAACCAAGCATGCAGGCAGCCAGGTGTTCTCAGGCTCCCTGGAAACAGTAGTTTATACAGAAGCCTATGGGAATAGCGTGTCAGGCATAAGGGAGGCTTAGCCAGTTCATTGTGCTGAAGAGCTTTCCAACTGCTCCCTGCCGTTCTTTGGAGGAAAGTAAATTATACAGACGTCTCAAGGACAATCAATGAATGTCAGTTGTAGCACAGTAGACTTGCTAATCCAGCCATGGTGTGCCTTTGGCCCGATGGGACACTTACAAATCTTCTCAACATAGATGATCACTGCAAGTGCTCACAGAAATGAGGACTCACTTTCCTCCATCTGATGGGGGGAGTAAAGAAGACAGAGCCAAACTTCTCAGTGGTGCCTAGTTGCAGGACAAGAGGCAGTGGGCACAAACTGAAACACAGAAAATTCCATCCAATTCCATAAGAAAACACTTTTTTGCTGTGTGGGTGACTGAGCACTGGCACAGGCTACTCAGAGAGGTTGTGGAGTCACCATTTTTGGAGATATTCAAAGCCTGACTAGACACAGTCCTTTGCAACCTGCTCTAGCTGACCCTGTTTGAGCAGGGCTTGGACTAGATGATCTCTAGAGGGTCCTTACCACCTCAACAATTCTGTGAAAATGGACTTGGGTTGTGTCGGACATGGAAGCTTGAATGAGGACAACTTCATTCAAGTAGAATTTGGATTAAGGTGAATAAGTTTAGCTCAAAACAGAGCAACTTTTCTAGTTTTGTGGATATATGTAACAGTAGAGGATCTCCTTATGATCTTCAGTCTTCTACAAGCTGCACTCTGTGTGGTGCTTGGCATAATGAGGATGTAGCACTGCAGACCCTGCTGAGCATAGAAGGGTATGTTCTTCAATGGCTTTCTTCTTTCCTTGGAGGTCCCAAAAGATAGCTGTAGGCAATTACTTGCTTTCACAAATTGGACTTTTCTGGATTACACCAAGTATTCCACTGTGCAGGCTCTTCAATATGTATTAAGAGGCTGTTTTGCTTGAAAATATGGCTTTTTTTCTCTGCCAGAAGGTAGTAACATCTGCTTCTCTAAGCCACATTATACTTGGAAAAAAAAACCCTGTTTCATTTGGTTTATGCTGTCAGGACTTGACTGACTTTTTCACAGCCTAGTAGATTAAAATCCACTATACTTAGTCTTTGTGAAAGCCAGTTAGTCTAGGCAAAAGAGAGAAAAAAAAATCTGCAAGTGCTTTCCAGACTTCAGATACTGTCCATGAAACATTGTATTCAGGAGAGGAAAGTGGACCAGCAGCTTCCCCTCCCACTCATACTTGGAGATGGACATTGAGGGGATGCTTGAAAAGAGGCATAGGCTTCTTGTGTGCTCTACTAAAGCTGCAGTTTAGTTTTTCATGGTGTATTTCAACAGAACTGATGACAATTTTGACTGAAATTTGGCTGCAAACTTGTGTAAAGTGAGGCCGCGACGAGGTGATAAAACTTACATAGATGAAACCTTGTCATAATGAGCACAAATGATAAATGCATTGATAAACTTTTAAGATCTTGAATCCAGCCATCAGCAGGAAAAAAAAAAGCATAATTGGCTGACTAACAAGTGTAATAGATGTGCAGCCAGGAATAGCATACATCTGACTGACTTGTACTTGGTGTTTCTAGAACACCTACTTTTGAGGAGTTGCACAATTTCCCCATTTCCAGCTGCTAAACTCACGATCTCCATCACTTTCAATCTGATCTGCGTTTGTTGAAATAAAAACAAACCCAATGATTCTGTGGAGCAAATGCTGCTAATTAAGGAACCTGGTGCATTCGCATCCATTTATAGCTGGATCTGGGGTGGTTGTTTTTTTTTTTTTTTCCTAAATCATCTTTTAATTATATCCCAAGCATTTACTTTGCCTACGAAGGGATGTAATTGGCCTTATGGGACTGGAAGCAGCATGAGAAGTGCATGCTACTTTTCAGTGGCTGCAACTGTGCACAAAACTTGAGGATACTGAGACTTGAGTTTTGGTGCTCTGGGAAAGGTGGGGACTCTTGGTCATTGTAGCCCTGTAACCCGCTTACTTTGTAAGCTTAACTGCTTTGTAAGGCCTCAGGACTGATTCTTACTAGGCTTTGCCTGAATTTGGCTTAGCCAACCTAGAGCTTTAGTTCTGGTTAGCTGCAATAACAATTTTTTTTAATGATGAGGAGACTGTTGCATAATTTCTTTTGCTCTTGCTTCATTTTGTATAAGCATGTGAAAATACTATAATTTTATATAGGTAATTGTAACAAGTAGTTATTAGAATGAAACATTTATGGCCATAGCGTAATGTAGTGTGGTGTAATGTAGGTGTGGTGTGACAGCAGAGGCCACCAAAGAAGTCACAGGATGTGGTGTAGAGGAGTAGAGGCATGGGGTGTTAATGAAAGGAGCAAAGGGTAATACCGGAGGCCTTAGGGCTATTGACAACTATGCTCAGTTAAAGAACTGCAGAGCTGGACAAAACCAGTTTTAGTGGTAACAAAGAGAAAAGGAACAGGTATCAGACTTATGTAGAGAGAGAGTTTCTTACCTACAGCAAATCTGGGTGTAATATCAAATTGTGTATCAGTGAAAAAAAGATTAAAGTGTAAAATCATGTTAGTAAATGTATAAAAATACTCAAATGTGGTCCCTGGAGGGAGAAGGAAGAAGCCATTGACAACATGCTCCTCAGTAAAGGGGAGGAAGAAACCCATCATGACATGGTGCTCCTCCTAGCAAAGGACTGGGGATGCTAACAACAGGTTTCAACCTCGGTCCCCATCCTCCCACCCAGCTGATTCTTGAGGATGACTTACAGTCATACTTGAGAGCCATGGGGGCAGGGTAATGGAGAGCATAACACCAGAGAACGCTTTTGTATAGCAATCTTTTACTGTATTACTGAGCTGTGCATTGTATTGTTTAGATAATTTGGACTCCAAAGGTTAGTATAATTGTAACTGCACTGTAATAACAGTTTATTGTATTTTAGTTAGGCTGTTAAGATTTTAATTAGTCTAACAATGAATTCTTGGCTTCCCAAATGAAGTGTTTCCCCTTTTGCCCATAACAAGACTTTGAGTGTAATAACTTGTCATGTAGGTACTACAAGGGTTGAAGAATGACGAGTGTGTTCGCAGAGAACAAAGGACTGTGCTGATGCACTGCAAGAAATCACAGAGAGGAATAGACAAAGCCAGAAAGGTCTTCATCCCGATGACTAATGATAGAATACTTGCACTGTATTACTTATGTTATTTTAGCAATCTCCTGAGAAACCCAGTGGGAGGTGTTTCTGGTGATGTATGAAAGAAGGGAAAAGAAAAAACAAAACAAAACAAAACAAAAAAAAACCCAACCAACCAAACAACAGCTCTCTGAAAGAATTTTCCTGTGCTAGGTAAAGCAGGGATGTGATGAGGGGAAAAAAATGTTCAGCTGAGATAGCTTGCATAATTCATGCCAATTTCTGCTCTTAGTTTAGTTCACAGTTGATTTGCTTCATACCATTTGCAGGGAGGGGAAGCACTAAAGGTCTGATTCTTTAATGTTCCCAGTATATTCTTGGTAAGTTTTTTTCCAGCTGGGTAATTTCAACAATGTGATGGAATTGGGAAATTGCCATGAAGTTGGCATCAACTAGAGCCAGCTACAAATTTAATCAAAGTCAACTGACAGATTAGGTACAACACTGTAATAAGACAGTAAGGAGATGTGAAGGAGACTCAATCCGGCACAGTCCATGTTGTTTCTGACCTCCTGGAGTAGTACTCTAACTTCAGACCACGCATCTTTCTCATAAAAGCACTATTGTAAACAGCTTCCAGTAGCTGTGATGTTTTAGGATGATTTAGGTCATACACTTCCGTCTTTACCTGGTCCTGGTGCCTGACATTACTGAGTAAACAATTATGTCAAACAATTTATAGCTACGTATTGTGACGATTCCTAAGCAGCAATCAAAGCCTGTTGTGTTACTTGAATGTAATATAATGCCTTAGGCTTCTCAGAGAAGCTAGTTTTATGCTATATAGCTTTACTGGCTTTCTCTGAGACACTTGATGGAAACTGATGATTGTTACTTAAGGCCAAAGGAGGTGAAAGGTTGCTTGTTTAGCTTGCAAATATTTGGAAACTAATTATTCTTTATATTCTCAGTATCTTGATTTTGAATTGATCTTGAATTTGAGGAGTGTTTCATCCGTAGAGTATAAACTTAAAAAAACCCAACAACAACAACAAAAAAAAATCAAACAGGGCAAAAGTAAACAACTAAACATAAATAACCTGAAGACTATTGAGAATGTATTTTGCTGGTAAGTGAAAAAGGTAAATTT
Organism: Balaeniceps rex; assembly: GCA_013401315.1. Classification (NCBI taxonomy): domain Eukaryota; kingdom Metazoa; phylum Chordata; class Aves; order Pelecaniformes; family Balaenicipitidae; genus Balaeniceps; species Balaeniceps rex. The sequence goes on along the minus strand of VYZW01029323.1, from coordinate 254,531 downwards.
GGGACTGTAACTTGCATAAATACTTGGACACTTTCTTGCTGCTTGTAGTTAAATGAAATATATTTCATATTGTCTCTCTAAAAATCTTGGCAGTTTTAAAAAGTGTTAAACTAAAATTAAGATTTTTTTTTTTTTCCTTCCTCATGGTAACATGAAGGAAGAAAGCTTTTTTTTGTGTGTGTAATAATGTCAGTTTCTTTTGAAACAAATTTTAGGGAAAAAAAAAAAATAAATTATTTGATTTGCTCCATCTGCATTTTCTGTGTTCACCCCAGGAAAATATTGTCCATGTTACCAGTGATAGGAACCACACGACAGTGCAGTAGTGTTCACAGCTTCAAGCTTTCAGTAAAGGTTAGCAAAACGAGGCATAACAGCAAGCTGTGACCTAGCTGCCGAGCAAGAAGAGAAATGAGGTTGGAAATAGTACAGAAGACTCCTGTGGCTCTTCGACAGCATGCCAGTGCAGAGGGAACAAGTTTAGATCATGTTCTTCATGAGCATTGCTTCAGACCTCACCTCGGTGCTGGCCTTGGAGGCTCGTGCTCAGGACATTGGTGCTCTCTTCTTGAGCAGCGCATTGGGCAGGATGTAAAAGACCCAACTGCTACTCTTGGACAAGCATCGTGTGCATCTGGGAATGACTTGGAGGGCAGTGCTCAGCTGTCCTGCAATGGGCAGCAGCTTGGTTTCAGGGATGTGTGGCAGGCTGAGGCAGGATAAATACCATGCCATGGTGCTGCAGGCAGCGTCCCTGGGCCTTTCCCATGGTATTGTCTTGAGCCATGAGCCCTTAGCACAGAGGAAGGATGAGATGTGGGAGGAGGGACTGGTGCAGCAACTCCAAGTGCTGAGCTGGGTCTGTCTCTTTGGGCAGCTGGTGGGAGCAGGGCCAAGAGCTCCTCCTGGCTGCAGTGGCAGCCCCTGAGCTTGGGGCAGGGCAGGGAGACCCCAGGAGCATCACTTCCCCCAGGATGGGGCATGCCAGTGTCCCCCCAGGAGGGGTGGGGACATCCTCGTGTGCTTCTGAATGCTGAGCCTGCAAAAGGGAGCAACTCTGGATCACGCAACATTTGTATTGCTGGGGCATGTGGGAATAACGGTGATTAGTAGGAAAACCTGGCAAAGACCCTTGTGCTGTGATAGAGCTCTGCATCAGGCAGCCCCCAGCACCCTGCATGCCAGAGTGACCTGAGCTCCACAGACACAACAGAAACAACACTTCAGGCTCTGTTCTTGGAGCAGGAGAGCTGCTAGGATATAAAATTTTCCTCTTTGCCTACAAAGCAGGCATTTACCTGAAGCATGAGGGAATTGATCTGATCTAGCAGCAGGAGCTGGCACTTCCTTGCGCTGCACAGCAAAAAATCTTTGTTCAGCGTGTGTGGAACAGGGTCAGACAGATCTGCTCACCGACTGCTAATAACACAGAAAATACTGATTTGCTTTTACCTTATACTGAGCTCCATGACATGGGGGGTTGTATTTTTTTCAGGTTTGGGTTGGGGGTTTTTTTTATCCCTAATGCAGACATGGATTCTCAGGTTGAAGCCTTGAGGTAAGTGAAATGAAGTGCTGACCTCAAAGTCTGGGGTGAGGTGATCTACAGAGTGGCCTCCTCATGAATTTTCTTTAATCTAGAAAAGAACCTTTGCCTTCCAGTGATGCATCTGTTTCTCTTTCCAAAGCTGACAGCTGTGCTGATCGAGTGCATTATTTGGTGCTACAGGAATGCAGTTTAAGAGAAAAGGGACCTTATAAATGATTATTAATCCCACAGCAGCCACAGGTGCAGTTAGGTGGTAATTTGGTCCCCTCCACTGCATGAATTATTCACAGATTTGTTAGAATTTATAGGTAGACATTGAATGATTCTTCTGTACCTAGATGAGATGAATGATTGAAACAAACATGAAAACCAAAAAAAACCATGCCTCTGCTCTGAAGTGAAAAGTCAGTACACGTTCTCATAGTGATTTGGGGTTTATATCTTAAAGCTTTGGGTCGTGATAATCTGTCTAGTGAATTTGAGCAAGGGGAAGGGGTTTAACGTGATGGAGAAACACTTACAAAAAATATAAAGGAAAATTTAACAGGAATAAATGAACTTGGTACTACTTGGATGCTGGTCTGATATAGGTATATATTCCTCCTGCAGACATTTTCTCAGAGAGAGTCTATTTTAGAGGGAGGTGGTTAGGCATAAAGTATAACATTAAGTCTTCAGCCTTGGAGGTATCATCTATTTATTTGGAACTTATGACTGATTATGTTCTAATGATGTTTTGGAAGACATGAAATGAAGTACATTCCACTACGTGGATGACCCTTGTCTTTAAATTCCAGCAGGTGACAGTTGCTGGGCACATCGGTGAGGGGACAGAGGGAAACTGGCACGCTGTGCCAGTGTAATCACTGTTAAGCCGTGTCATCTGTTTGAGTTCAGTAGCAAATTCTGCAAGAAGCCAGAGGAAGCTGTAACTAAGGGGTGGGTAGGAATAGATTAACAGAAATGCCTTCATCTTTCTTTATAGAAGTAGCTTTGATATTTTTAAACCTCCTGGTCTTTTGCTGAGAATCTGGATCATGTGAGGTATGATACCTCATGCGAGATATCTGCTCTGCTCTTTGTCCATTTTTTGTGATTCATTCCTTCTGGCGTGTGATACATGGGTAGTTTGGTTATCTGCAGTTCAATTGCTGCTCCTCCAGCAATTGCTGTTGTATTGTTGTAATGGAATCCACTTTGCTTAGCAGCTCTGTGGCTGCTCCTCTTTCCCACCTCGTTTTCTGAAGATAAAGATGCCAAATAAGCTATAGTCGTGATTCTTGGAGACCTCTGGGGATGCGTTAAATCAGAGATATGCTTGAAGACATGGATTTCCTTTCAAAATAGTTGCTCAACGCAGTATTAAAAAATCAGATGTACATCTTATAACTCCATCCCAATAGTATGACGACCAGTGGGAACAAAATTTGAGAAGCCTTCACTGTTGGAAGTCATCTCTCTCCAACACAAAGAGACAGCATTAATGAATCGGCTTCTTGAAATACCGAGAGTCCTTTTAAAGCGCAAGGATAAGAGCTTTTTAATCTACCCCTTTACAGTGTGAGATCGGATTTCAGGTTACACAGATCTGTTGTGTCTTCACTTGCACTAATTGCAACAAAGGTGCAATACTCAATAGTGTAACCAGAAGTATTATCTATAAAGATGTTAGCTCATCTCTCTGCTTACTCTGCAACAAGAGTACTATATCCAGATGTGAACATCGCACTTTCAGAAAGGGAAGGATCAGTCGGAGGGTGCCTTGAGGAGCAAAATGAGAGGGCAAGGTCTGGAAAACTTGTGGTCACCCACAAGCACCTCGAAGAATAGACTGACAGGGAGTGTAATAGTAGTCTTCAAATACGTAAAAGGATATTGCCATATAAAGGAATATTTTTTTTTTTCTTCATGTCCTTGGTCATTACGTGGGAGTATATACTGCAACACAGGAGATCCAGGATGGACTTGAGTAAAGCTTGTTAATGGTAAAGACAGCAAGACCTCAGCGAAAGTGGCATGCAGTGGCATAGATGTGGAGTCTACATTAATGAAAGTTAAAAAACAAGCCAGGAAGGGGTCTGCCTGCTATAGCTATAATCAATAGACGTTGTTAACTCTGCCTTGCTGCCTTCAATCCCTTCTTAATATTTGATATGATATTTCTGTGTTATATATAATGTATTTTTCTGTTTGAACATCGTTAGTAGATTGTGTGTGTTCAATTACAGTCATTTGTCAGTAAATTACCCTTCCACGTTCTGTTAGTAATAGTATTACGCAGCTCTAATATGTGAAGGCCATAATGCACACTGGGAGTTTTAGCAGGCTAGAAAAGCCTGTAGGAAATCCTCATGCTAACAAGCCTACAGCCTGAATAATAACCAGGTGAAAACTGTAAGACAGAGTATAATAATTTTTGCAGAAGGCCACGTTTTCCTTAAAAAGATGTGACCTGAAAGATGTCTTTTGAGTCCAGGTATCAGTTTGCTGTTTATGAGTGGAAGGAACTTCTAGTAAGGCTGGAGATGGCAGGTTTTACAGGGTTTCTTTCTGCTTAGTGATGGATTATAGCTTAAATATCTTAGCAAACTTGAGCTTGAAAATTATCTGTTGAGAGAGATGAGAGAAAAGAGGTTTTGCTTGTAGCGTGTGAGAAAGAGAACAATGCAACTCAGCCATATGGGCTTTGTGCTTACACGTGGTTTGGCTCTGTGGGGGACATCATTCTCCAGCCTGTCAAAGCTCAGCATACAGCAAAAAGTTCTGATGTAACTGATATTCTTTTTATGAGCAATCAATTTGTCTGGAGCCCAAGCCTTTCAACCTGGCCAACAGGAAAATTCTCTATTGAGAGTTGACTGGCAGACAAACAGAACTGGAGTTTTAAGTATTTCTGATATCTCTGGAGGATTTTAGTTTCCTTTATAACACCTTAATTATAAAAGCTATGCTTTTAGGATTGCTCATAATTAAATACACTTGTTTAGTTTCTTCCTGGCATGTGGATTTCCCAACTCCAGCCAACACTGGCTAGCCAGAGGAGTTCCCTGCAGACTGAAAATCATTTAGATAGTTTATTTTACTATATGCTTAACTCTTTGTGTACCAATGCATGTATCAGCTGATTGATTTGAATCTATCAAATGGCGATATCTAAGGTACTTGGACACGGTGATCCTTATGGGTCCCTTCCAACTCAAGATATTCTATGATTCCATCTTCTATATAGAAATGTCAATAACAAGGATGACACTTAAAAACTTAGCTCCCAGCTCCTCCTCTTAAATGTTCTTTCACTGCTTGAGATTCCACCTCAGAAAGATGGGGGTGAAAATTAAGGCAACCTTTAACAGGAAGTATTTGCCTAAGTTGCAAACCCTTACAGTGCTGCCAAAACAGCACTTACAAGAGGGCAAAGAAATGCAGCCTGTACTTGAGACAAACACTGCAGCTAGAATCAAATGCTTGTGGTGTCTTCCCTTGGCACAGTTTCCTCTGTGCTGGCACAAACATCTGATGAACAAAAGTCTTTAATCCCAGCGGGGAAATTTCCATCCCATCTGGTGCAGCTCCACAGCCTTAACTGTGGAACAGGGCACTAAACGTTGCTGAGTAGGAACGACTTCGCCCATGGAGCTTTCTTGTTACTCAATTTACTTGTCTTGCTGCACCTTCAACAAAGATTAACCTCTGAAACACGTTTTTACAAAGTCCTCTACGGAGGAAGAACAAACGTGGCTTTGAACAAATGTCTTGTCGTAAGATGGAGAGTCACGTCTGCTTCTTCTTTTGATCCCACTTCCTGGCCAATTTAGAGGTTGTATGTGCTTCTGGTGAATATGGTGCTTTAAGTCCATCTTAGCAGGGAAAAATATAATAATAGTTTTGTCTACTCATCAATACATTGCTGATGAAAGACGTATTTGTCTTTCATGGTTGAGCAAGCATGCTGAAGCCTTGGCTGAAAGCCTTTTGTTCTTGCTTTAAACATGGTGAAGGGAACAGAAGATGGGAAAAATAAAGTAGGTTTGATTGCAGCAGAGTTGTGTGTTTTTATTGCTTTGATTTTTCCCACAAATTGACCAAAATGGAAATGAAAACTGACTGCTGTTTTCTAATGTGGCCAGTAAATCTGCAAGAAGTTTTTTGAAGTGTCAGATTTTGGGTAATGGATGCACACAGAAGCCTTGGAGTCAGTCATTCTTGTGTGATATTTCTTCTCTCCAATTCCACAATGAAAAATAGTAATTAAAAAAATTAAAATCTGGAATTCAGTGCTGCTTCGGGGGCTTTTCCTTTAGCTCTGAATAGAGTACTAATTGCAGAGATTTGACAGCTCTTAGGCATTCATCACTTGTACTTGCTCTTACTTTAGATGTTTGATTTAGTTGCAAAATAATTCTTCTTGAATTTGCTATTCTAATAATTGCCATTAATAACCTAGCAAGGTAGTTGTCCTTTGGCATTACATCAGGGCAAAAATGATAGTAAGATTGCTCTTGTCTGAAGACTTAGAAATCTAGAGAACATCAGGGGGTTGGGGGCGGATGGGGGGGTGGTGAGGAAGAGGAATACCAGAAACAAGATGTCATGACAGGCATCTTGGGGTGTTTGCAGTTGGGACTTACGCAATAGACTTATGCAATTTGGCTGTACTTCTTTATAGAGGAAGAAGACAAGGTGTCAGATGCAAAAGAAATAATAGGGAGGATGAGGAAGATGAAGGCAGGAGAGTGTGAAATGACAGGCGGTTGGGAATATTTTGGAAGCAGAACAAAGCCATGTGCTGAGAGTGATATCAATTGTGGCTCATGTGACAGCAGAGCAAAAAGTATTTTTCCATAGGTAGGCTGCCCATTTAAGCTAGATGAATAAGTCATCTCCATTAAGGTGTGATGCTCCAGACAGTAAAATGGGCTTCCTGAAGAAATAAGTCTAACAGTAGCTGTCTCCCTCTCTACTGATGGTCTGCTTCTGATGCAGTGACCTGGTGGAAGACACAGAAAGCAGCAGTGACCTTGCCCTGAGGCAGCAGGAGCAGGGCTACCCTAATGTGAGGGGGGCCCTGAGTTGGGGGCAGTGGTGGGGTCCTTCAGTGGCATCATCCAAGGTGATGCCCAGGGAGCCTGGTCAGGGCAGCAGGGCCCAGGGCCAGGCACTGGCATCCACATGGCACTGCTCGGGGCAGACCTGGGAGCCTGGCTGAGCCAAAATTGTGTCCCTGGGCCTGAAAAGAGTGGGGGGCTGGGGAAAGGAGGGGAGCTGGGGTAGGGAGGATAGACAAGTCACAGAAATTAATGCTTGTCAGTGCCTCTGGGACCTGACAGGATTGACCCTACCTTATGTTCAGAAGAGTTAAAAGAGAGTGAGAATTTTAGAGGTAAATGTGACCCACAGCTACGTAGCGTGTTGTGTTCCTTTTTTCCTGAGACTAGCTCTTCCTCTGCTTTTCCCCTGATGCTTCCTAAATTGCAAATGATTTCAAGAAGCCAACTCCAGGACGTGGTTATGAATAAAAAAGTACAGGGAGAGCGTGTGTGGCAAAGGCAGACGCTACTGTGCCAGACAACTGCTGCTGTGGCACGGCTGCCCACACTGCAGCTGGACATGAACGTAACTGAGCAGTAGAGACTGGAGCTGTGGGTCAGCGAGTCACTGGGCCATCGAGCTCTCAGGAGTTCCTTACTCATACTTGTGTCTCTGCCAGTCTTCAGCCTTCTCGGGCATGGATTGCCTGTCGCGGCCTTTGAGTCAGCAGAAACCGTTTCTGGCTGGGACACTTGTGTGTCGTGGTTCGGTTTTAAACATGGTTCAAGATTGTTTTCCCCTCCTGCCCTTCTTGCTTATCTTGTGCGATCATTAACAAAGCAGACTGAATACAGAGAGCAGGGGCATAAGGGTCCATTACAGAGACTTATTTCGCTGGTTTTTACAACAAAACGAGTGTGGGTGCTGTGTGTGTGCACCTCGGGCAGCGCCGGCAGCACCTCGGACAGCGCCTGGCCCCTCAGCCCCGGCACCCTGGCTCTGTCCCCAAAGTGTACCTCCAAACTGACGAAGCCAGCGGTTAATTGGGACACAGCGAGCCCTGGTCTAGCTGGTGAACTGCTGAAAGTAATTTGTGTCTCTTAATTAGAACTGAGAAGCGTCTTTCCTCACTCTTTGCTGGAATGGGAAAAGTATTGTCAGGAATCATCTCATTTTTCCTTCTTCCTGAGAGCAGAATTTAAATTCTATCATATTCTCTAAAACAAGAGTTTGCATCTCATTCATAGAAATTAAAACCTTCCTTATTCACTCAATGGGGAAAAAATTCAACTCTGCCTATCCCAAGCTGTCAATGCATGCAAGAGCAGTATATAGAGATTGTAGGTACTATTAGAAAGCATCGGTGTCTAATTGCTTCAACTTGGACTGCAAGGGACGATGAAAGTTATCTATTCCTGGTGCTGCCGTTGTTTCATTTGTCAATAAGAAAATCAGCTTTTGGCACTCATTTTGGCTGTGAAGGAGTAGGAGTAGGATTGATTAATAAATGTGTGTTCCTTTGTATACAGTTGCAGAATGTTGGAGTATTTTTGTAGCAAATTCTTATTGGAGAATCTCAGAAACCTTTTTTTCTTACTGATGTGAGTGGAATAAAAGTATATTTCCACACTCCTTCTCAACACCTGGGCTGCTAAAGCCTCTGTATAACTTTTTTCACTTGCAGCACGGTCATCTGAATATGTGACCTCCAGGATCCATACCGAAGTTGTAGCTTGAAAGGAGCTGTAGTGATCCAAGGGAATGGCAAGACTGTACTATGTACAGAGGAAGTTAGCAGCGATGAATCACTGGCTTTTCAATCCAAACTGGCTACTAATGCCTTTATTTGGCTGTTGAGTTTGTGAACGATGGAAAATCAATGGGTATGATTCAAAAAAAGTTGCAATACCTTGATAAAACATGGTAATGTGTCATACCTTGATGTTATGGAACCAGTAAGTATTGAGTATGATTTTCTTCCACCTGAACAAATACTGCCAAATTGCTCTTGGACATGTATAATTTGCTTCTACGTAATTTCTCTTTCTTTGCTTCTACCCCACTGTACTATGTCATGCATCCCTTGATGAAAAGGGGTACTTATCGAAACAAAAATCTGATCAGGAATGTAACTCCTTAAAGAATAAGACTTCATGCTATGGGAGAAAGTTTGCAGCAGATCAAAGTAATGGCCTGTGTAATTGCCAAGTCAATCAAGCCACGAAGCAGAAAGCAAAGGCTTTGATTTTTACTGCTGCCATTTGCAAGTACACAAAGGGCTGTCATTGCCTCAGTTGCTTCAGCTCCTATCCTTAAAACCTCTTGAGCTGCCTTTCTGCTAGTGATTCATATTTTAGAAATAAATTTGCAATAAGAGCATTAATATATATTTTGAAATCACACTCATCAAACCATTATTCAGATAAAGAAGCAAGGTTTTAAAGGAACAAAATTTTCTCTCTTGGACATCTGACAAGAGACACCTTGTGTGTATTTGTAAGCTTTGATATTTAATCATTAGAAGAGGTACATTTTGTTTTCTTTTTATTATTTTTTTTCCCCACTGAGACAGTCAATCTTATCAGTTGATTTCTCTAGGTTATCAGAGACATGTTTAGATAGAGGGCAGTTTTTGAAGGAAATCTAGATACAAAATGTATAAAATGTGCTGCTAGTGGCTGATCTTTGACATTCAGATAAACAGTTTACAGGATCTGTCTTCACCTTTAGAGTGATTCCTTTCACTCCTTTTTTTTGTTTTGTTTAGTTCTTGTGAAAGGAAGACATCACAAGTTGGTCAGTGATCCAAAACTAGCTCAAGTCAGCAGAAAAAGACAATAATTACTGCTTTGACTACTGTGATCTGTTTTAGCCCCAGCTAAGTTTTTAAGGAGTGTTGTGAAGAGTCTTTAACATTGTCATGTTTTGTGATAGTAAATCTGCTCCTGAGCCAATCTCACAGAGTAGACAAAGACTTTTTATTGACTAGTGAAGTAAACCATCACATTGATCACTTGACAGCTTATTGCCCCAGACTTGGGAAGCGCTAGTGCTACAACTTTGTTTGGTTCCCTCTCTGAGAAGAAATTGAGGTGTTTGGCTGTCAGTCCAGGACCTTACTAAACAATCTGACAGTAAAAGATCACTTTCTTTTGCTACTTTTTCAAGGGATGAGGAGGGAGTCACTGCAGTTCAAATGAGCTTTGAAAGCTGTAGATTTCCATTGCTTGGACCAGAGTGACTGGACTAAGGCAGGGAGCCTGCAACAGTGCTGCCACATGGATATGATTTTGCCCATTACACAAAATCACACAGAGAAAGGTTAAGGTCAGAAGGGTCCTCTGGAGATGGTTTAGTCCACTCCCCCACTCAAGCGGGGTCAGCTAGAGCAGGTTGTCCAGGACTGTGACTCAAGGATGGAGACTCCACAGCTTCTCTGGGCAACATGTTCCAGTATTTGACCACCCTCGCAGTAAAGTAATTTTATTCTGTTCAAGTGTAAACTCCTGTATTTCAGTTTGCACTCATTGTCTCTTAGTGACAAATCTTGACAAACTTCTTAAATGTTCTGATGCAAGTGCTGAGGCTAATTTTTTTTTTTTTTTAGATCCTATTTGTTTTAAAAAAGACTGGGTTTTGGGTTGGGTTTTTTTTTTTTTTGCTACTGGCATTCCTAACCTTTTATTTGGTTGCTGGGCTTGCTGATTCCACTTGTTCTTTGAGGCTGCAGCCTTGCAGCTACAAATTTCCTTTGTTTTGCTGGGAATTTCTTATCCTGTGAGGTAAAGGCCATAGGGTAACAGAAACTGTAAAACATACTTCTTCCATGTACGAGAAGCAGAACTTGAAGGCCTGGGGGCTAAAAATGAGTTGGTAGCATGTAGGAAATAGCTGTCTTGTTTAAACTCATTAAAGCTGTTTCTTTACCACTGTGTTGCTGCTTGGCCCATGTTTTTACTTTTTTTTTTTTCTTTAGTGTTTATCCCTCTGTGTTCCCTACGGTTTGACCTTTGTATATGACCATCCAATTTTTTTCTTCAGGCTAGAGGAGATTTTTATTCTCACTAGCATTGTGGGGTGCACCTTTAAATTTTCTATAAGTGGCCATATATATTTTGAGAAGACTTCTAACAGTGGATAGATCACCTTGAAGACTGAGCATTCCAGGGAACTTACTCTCATGTAAAAAAAAAAAAAAAAAAAATCGGTTTAAAAATGTACCTGGAAGAATCCTACTTTTGCATTTGAGAGCTTTTGGAAAATAGTTTCCTCTCTTGGAATGGGGTAAAAAAAAAAAAAAAAAAAAATCTTAGATTTTTAGATTTCATTAGAGTGATTCTGCAATGTGCTAAATATTTCTAAAAAGTGGGAACAGGTTCAGCCCTTATTCTAGCAATTAACTCATATTTAATGAATGTAAAATTATATATTGATTTAAAAAAAATAAAGTAATTAAACTTGCAGAATCCAGAAGGATTGCTGCCTTGACTTTGCATCCTTTAAAATCCTAATTACAAATTTGATCCACCACTCCATTTGAATTTAAAATATAGCTTGTAACTACATTTGTGTTTTCTAGAAATGCTGTTTCTTTTTACAGACAAAAAAGCAATAACTTTAATATTTCCCCATCTGTGCTTTGCTTATGCGCTTCCATTGTGGGAAAACTGAAGTCACAATCCGAACGCCTGGCAACAGAAGCAATGGGCTTGATATTTATATTAGAACTGTAACACATGGACATCTGTTCTCTCTACCCTTTAAAAGATATTGCTTCCAAAGACTAATATTTGGCTTTTTCAGCTGTGGGCTGTTGCTGTTAGATGAGGTTGGTGGGAGCCTGGGAAAGGACTCCACTGTCTCCCATGGGGTGGCCCCTGCCTGGGGGATGCCTCAGGGTGGGCGGACAGGCAGAGGTGTCTCCACCCAGCCCTGGGACTGAGGCAGTGCTGGGTTGGCCTTCTGGTTAGTGCTAGGGTAGAGCTGAGTGACCCAGAGCCCTCTTTCAAGTTTGCTGCTGATTTGCTGAGAGGTCTCAAGGTAATCCCTTCCGTCTGCCTCTGTTTCCTTACACATCAAATGAGAATATTGAAACCAATCTAATTTAATCAAATATTTTGAGCTCTACTGAAGGAAATGTGCTGATGGCAGAGCTATTCGTTGATAAGATACACACATGTAAAAGATAGAGGACCAAAGTAATTTCAATAGTACAGAACAATAATGACAGGGAGAATGCATTAAACCAGAGACTAGTTTTCGCCCTTAATGCATGCAAGTGTCTAATCAAGATAATTATTTTCTTCTTGAGTTAGGGTGAGATTTTTGTGGCAGTCAGTCTTCTGTTCAAAAGGAGTTTTGAATGAACAGGTGGGTTGGCATGTCTGTGCTTTGCCTTTTGCTTTGGGACTTTAGCGTCTGTTATCACAAAATGTCAGCACCCTGTGTTAAAGGTCTTCATAGGAGTTAAGTCTCCCTGGGTTCAACGCCTAAACACACACATTCATATAGCAGTTGAATTACAGAATTGCAGATGTGGATTGTGCACTATTTCTTATTTTCCTTCTTAAAAATACTTTAAAGGCTTGAATCCCGAACTGTGATAATAGAAATGCCTCACAGTTGGTGCCAGGATGAGATGGGAATAGCTCATGGCTACTGCTGAAATTGTTACCTGCCCTTAGAACAAATACAGCAGAGATAAGCCTGTTCTCTTGCTAAAGAGATGTTGGATACTTTACATACCTAATCCTGCATCTTTATGTGAGGGTGACAGGCTTAATTACCCAGATGCAAAACAAAAGCGGGTGAGAGGACCCTGCATATGGACCATTTGATAAGGCAGGAAAGCCAGGCTGCACCCAAGCATGGCACTCCATTTCTGCTCTGCCACAGATTGATTTTGGCTTCTGGAAGTTTTTTTGTGACTTTTCTGCTTAGGTAAGGACATTTTTCAAGGAGTAAGAGATAGCACGAGGAAGATGGGAAGAACATTTCACCCTGTTTTCTTCCCACGGTTATTTTATTTCATTTTCAAATGCCATCTAAGACAAGGTTAAGGATTGTGATGCCAGAATATTTGTCTAGCAGAGGTTAGCTTGTACTACCTGTATTCCTTCCCTCCTAACTACAGCACTGTGCACTTCCACCACCTCTGCAGTACTCCCTGCGTAAAAATGGGAAACTGTCAGTCTTGAATGAGCTGTATGTTAATGTACTAAGCATGGGGATGAGGGGAGGCAGAATTATTTCTATGCACTGAGAGGTGGGAAAGTTAAACTGTTCCTGTTTTTTAAGGCTTGCTTGCAATGCTAAGGCAACAATACAAACCACAGTAGGAAAGAAAAATGCTGGATGAAAAGTGAGACAAGGCATTTCGCAATGACTATGATTCAATGATAACCTTGACCTGAAATGTTTGGGAACTGACTCATGGATCTATGACTCTTAAATCACTGGACAAACACACACAAAAAAAAAAGAGTTAGAGATCCAGGCTGTTCTGTGAGAAGCTGTTGAAAGCCTTGGTGTGCTGCTTTTCACCTTGGAAAAGCTTCCTCTCCTCCCCCGTACACACCTATGCCAGCTGGTAATAATTGCCTGAGCTGGAGATGTGCCATAGCCTGTCACCTTGCAGTCCTTCATCCAGTTCAGAGGTTATTGATCCTTAACCGAGCGTCCTAGAAATTAGAGCAGACAATGCAACAAAGCACTGGGGTAGCAAAACAGTCCTTTGCCAGCTCAGAGCCTTGGGGAAAGAGGAGGCAGTGCCGATGAATCAGGGTGCTGTAATCATCTGCAGGGATTTAGTGACAGCTCTAGCTATGGCTCTCTTGTCAAGGGGAGACCTCAATTCATAACCCCTTCAGCATGCAGCAAAAGGTCTCCCATGTTTCCCACTGAGTCCTCTAAAACCTGACTGGAGAGGGGAGAAAGGGCATCAGGCATCAATCTCTTCCCTTTCCTTTCTTTGGTGAATAACGCTCATGGCATTTTAATTGCATTGTATGGGTTAAAATCATCAACATGGAAACAGAGCAGTTTATTTCAGTGCAAACAGGACGAACTTGTTTGTCTTCATTTATTATTTTTTTTTAAAGACAAAACAACAATCATTCTAATTAGGGGAAAAAAAATCTTTTTTCTTAAGTTAGTAACAAAGCTGAGAAGTCAATTAGTCCTGTAGCCCTCTTTCATATCACCATTACAGTTGGTGCCAAGCTGGTTTAGTTCAATTTAATTAGCACAGAGTGTAAACTTAGCCATGTTAGTCTTCAGTTTGCTGATTTTTAAGCCTCTTTTGTAATTGGCAAAAGTGTGAGGAAAAAGCCTATGATGGAAGCTTGCAACCAATTTAATTGGTTGCAGACAGCTAAACAAATCTCTGCCTGTAACAGGTAAAGCTTGTGATAGTAAATTAATTTAAAATGGTGAGTGGGAACTGCAGATTGGCTAGTTCAGCAGCTGAACAATTTAATGAAACAGTTAATTTAGAACTCTCTCCACAAAAGCTTGGACTAAAACTACCATAGCAATTCTGCATGCATTGATGGCCTTGGTGAAATTAATTTTGTTGCTTTGTAGTATTGCATATCTGATGAACAAAAGAAATTGAACTGATACATTTTGCTTGGGTTCCTCTGAGACATTTGGCCATAAATGTCGTATAACATCTGATTTTTGTCTTTTAACAAAAACTCCAAAACAAAAATAACCTACTTAAATCATATAAGGTGTTACCAGAAAATGGATAAATTCAGAACTGGTCTGCTTACTGGCATACATCAAAGTACTTGTCAATGGGAGGACATTTGTGAGTTCGTAGCGCTGGAGATTTTCCTGATTCAGTGTTGCTGAATATTTCTGACATTTTGCCAAGGATTTGAAATCTGAGGCAATATATAGCTTGCAAATGACAGACTGAGTAGCAAACATTAAAGATGAGGTTACTTGTATGACTGTGTTTTGGTGACGTGCCTCTTGATTTAGCCAAAAGCAAGGTGATATGTGCATGTGGGAACTGAGAGCAAGGGTCTGCTTAACAGCTGATACTCTGCCTTGGAAAGCAGTAGTCTGGAAGAAGATAGAGGAAGCTTGGGGAGTCCTGTCCTAGCTGGAGCTCTCAGGGAATGCCCATGGCAACTGAAGGCCAGCAGGATTTATAAAAAGAAAGAAAAAAAGAGAAACACCAAGAAATATGGTTCCACCTTCTGAAATACATGAAGACTTTTTGCCCAGCTATCTATCTAGCCTGTGGTTCGGTGTTTCAGTTGTACTAGATAGCCCAACAGTGCTCTAGATAATTTAGGGTGTCAAGAAAAGCTTCCCAATGAGAATTGAAAAGTCATTCAGTGCCATCACTGGAAGAAGGTGAGAGGTCTGATGTCAGAGTGCAACAAAATCCAGTGGCTGAAGGTTCCTTTACTTCGTGGCTCCAAGTGAAGCAGGCTTTTATCTATTGCCCTTTGGTATGCTTTTACCTATTGAAGCACTTCGTTAAGGTAAGGGTTAGGTCTGCGAGGCTCAGGGTTTCAAATGCTTACCTTCAGGAGCTAATTCCCCAATGTAGATCTTCCTCTGAAACACTATGCATTGGGTGTGGCTGGAGATGGGGTGCTGGAGAGAAAAATAGTGGCTTCCAATGGCGGAGCATCCCTTCCCTTCAGTTCCACAGTTGTATGTCTGCTCAGAGGGTCTGCATAAGACTGAGAGACTAGGGCTATGAAGGGATTTCCTGCTAGGATGTCCTGACAGTTAGCTTTGGGGTTATTGATTTCTTCTGCAGCATGGTATGTATCCTGTGTTGGGATCAGGTGGGTGTATTTGGTCTACTCAGCTTTCTGTCATTGTTGGCCCTGTGCCACATCCTGCCTTTGCCTCCGACCTCCAGCAATTCAGTCTTAGGAACTGACTGAAGATTTTGATCCTCTTCCCCTCCTCACATGGAAAAACATTCTGGAAAGCTTCTCTATGTTTGCTCATCAAAGTGTCACTATTGTATGGGTGTCTGGGGGATGTAGAGAGCAGGTAAGGGTTACAGATTTCAGCTCTAGGCAACCTTTTGGAATATCTTGGCACTGTTCTTCTAGCACTGGCTTGGTTTACAAATAATGTGTCTGCTTTGTGGGAAGAATTCCTTACGTATCTTGCTTGTAACATCCAAGATCTGAACTCTGCTCTCTTCATCTCCAAAGCCCCTGCAAATGCCTAAGCTGAAGGAAAATTCTTACATTTCTGCAAGTAGCAGACTTTGTAGGCAGCCTAGAGATAGAAGCAAAGGTGATGCAGCTTTGTTTAAAAAGGTGTGATAAGTTTGGGTATTTTTCATTGCTGTCTTGTCTCCTTCCCTTCCAGTGATCAGAAACAAATGTTTCATGAAATAGGCTGATGACTGATGGTTGAAAGGAGATCAGGCAAACCTAAGACTGTTGCTTTTGAAAAGCAGATTTCTAGCCACTAGAACACCTATTTGAAGTTGCAACTGCGCACGTTTCTACCTCTTTATTTCAGCAGCTGATGTAGTTAGGTTATTTTAGTGAACCACTTGCTAATCTTCTACAGTACAATTGTGACTTGCTTGATAGAAAATATTTTTCAGAGGGATATGACCTCTCTGAAGCTGGTGACTGCAGCTTAGGACCAGTCTGTTGCTGTGACACATGAAATACATCCTAGTCCATTAAGATCAAATGAATTGGGCACCTGCTTGCAGGGGCAGCATCTGCAGCCAAAAGCGTTTATACTGTTTAACTGCTTTTTTAGAACCCTCTGCTTGAATTTCTAACCTTCAAATAAGTCACCCCTTGGGAGATCATTGATGACACAGCCACTTGTCTCAAAATTCAGCCGCTTGATCTTTATTGAACTTGATGAGCAAACATTTAAATGATAATTGAGACACTAATTAAATGCTGTGCCTGGACTCCTGGTTCAGGATTGAAAGGAAAGACTAAATTATTTAATGACAATTTGGGCAATTACAGGTCCAGATCTTCAGCAGACTTGTAAGAAAGAGGAGTTTGTTCAGATGTTTGAACCTGTCTGCTGCTGCTGCCTACTTCTGTGAATATGTCAGCTGATCCCCTGGCTTTACAAGGGCATCGCTAGGATCCCACTCAGGTGAGTTTCCTAGCGAGTGTCAGGACGTTATATTTGCTCTGGTGAAAAAAATGGAAGCGTGGGACCTTGGTTTTTTTTCTGCTCCACCTTGTCATTCTCATCGTGCAATCTTGACACTATTAATCCATGTCTGCTTTTGTAAGTTCACCTACCTTTGAAAAACATGATCTGGCTCCTGACTACAGTTGAGTTGTTTAATTATATATTTCACATTCTTCACTATTTCCTTCCTTTCCATTCCTAATAAATTAGTTGCTTCTTCCTACATTTCCCACCCTGGCCTTTATCGCTGTTAATGTACATCCCTACATTTCTGCTCTTTTTTCCCTATAGACATACTTACGGCATCTGTTAAGGTAGTTGGGGTATTAGACCTTACCAAAATGTCTCAAGCTCTTTAGTAAGTCACATGTAACTCTATTCTCAAATGACAGTAGATGACTATTCCTCCCAGCTTAGTCGCGTATCATTGCTACCCTGTCCAGGAACCAGAGAAGTGAGAATCATGCTTGGCACTTCCACAGGGATCTCGGAGGCAGGCAAAGATTTCATCATTGCCAGTGATTTGTGCCCTGTGCAGAACAGATTTGTTCCACCGGGCCTGCACAATACTTACGAGCTTGGTACAACGCCAATTTTTCTTCCTCCTTTCCTATCCTTTCAGTACCAACAGCGTGCAGCAGATCAATTTCCTTCGCTGGGGGGAGTCAGGAACTGCTACAGGAACAGATGCTAGGGAAGCAGATGGGGCAAGTGTTGATTTGGAGCAATGACAACTCTGTAACCTTTCGGCATCAGCCTGAGATTGCAACTTTTCCCATATTCCCTAGCAGAAGGCAAGTCCAGGCGCAGGCAAAAAGTACAGGCTTAGCGCCGCGCTCAAGCAGTGGTAGGTGGCAGCTGGGCTTCTCGAGTGCGGCGTGTTGGCCCTGAAAAGGCCATTTGTGGCGGAGCGTGGCTTTTTCTGTCTTCTGTTATATAGCAGCCTTTATTGCAGCGAGTACCTCAGGCTCTTTAAAGAGTTTAGCCTGGCAGGGCTTATCAGCCTGGCAGCGATGTGAACTCTTGTTTTAGACATGCTGAACCAGAGGCTCTTTGAGAACTGATCAAATGTTGCTTCTCTAGTAAAGGGTGTCAACCCCTACGCTGTTTTGAAAACCTGTGGGAGACATGTGCGTCCCAGGCCACCCGGAAGGTCAGGGGCAGAGCTGGGTGTGAAATGGAGATGCACGGCCTCCCAGCCACGCAGTCAAGAGGCAGGTCCCCATGTGGAACGTAACTGGGCTCTCCTCCATTTCCACAGGGGCAAAGGTAGTCAGGGTTTTTGTTCCTGTTTGCCTTTTGTTAGGGGGCAAGGGGATGTCTGGTGTTTGTATTTGCACATTTTGGAGGAAAAAAAAAAGAACAATCTGGTTCTCCACCACAGTTTATCTGGATGGTTCATAGTATAGTGGAGAACTTCAAAACTCTAACCTGCCTGACAAAAAATTCAATCTTACGCAGCATTTTAGATGCTCTTTTGAAACCTCCATTGCCACAACTTGAAAATGTATACTGTACATGATATAGAGGAGCCATGAAACTGGTCTAAGGAAGGGTGTCTTCAGTAACCAATTTAAATTTACTCTTTCAGCTTTGTAAAATCCCATTTAAGTGTACTCAATTGAAAATGCAGTTTTAAAACATTTAATAAAGCTATACTTCTTTCAAAGTATGTATCCCAAATTCCCTGGATAGTTTCTTCAGGATGCTTTAGGAAAGTTTCATTATGGCCAACTACAGGGTTAAGGCTGAATAAGTGCTTTTTGGATCACGTATTTATTCTTTCTGGTGATTGATAAACAACACGATTGTGAAGATTGAGAGGTCCCCTGCCATTTATTCAAAAATGTACTGCAGACCTGGCCAAGTGACCATCAAAATAATTTATATGTTTTCAACCTGAGCTTTACCTTGAAATATGTTTTAGGTAATGGAATTTCCTGTTCTGAAGTCGAATGGCTGTTAACACAGAATCTGGCTCAAAAGCTGCCTTCCTATGCATGATTTATTTAGCAGGGAGGCAATGATAACATATTAGCACATACCTGAAGATGCTTGGTCCCATTGTGATGAGAAGCCTTGAGTACAATAGCATGGATGTGATGGGACTGGAAATAAAATGGAACATAATTGTACGTTTAGTGCACTTGTTCACAGAGCTCTCAGATTTTCTTTATTAAGTGACTGTCACTTGAGAAGCAGAAGAGCAAAAATAGATTACTTTGTACAGCAGATCTTGGTTTGCTATATTACTTTTCAGCGTAAGATTTTACCTTGTGTCTCAGAACCACAAGAATGGTAATAAAGGGAAGCTGACAGCTTCCTAATGCTCTTTTTACATGTACCTGTCTACCCCCTTTTCTCTCCATGCATCCAAAAACCAAAATTAAACTAAACAAAAACCCAATCAGGTACTTGGCTGAAACACCTTTCTGTGTAAGTATTTAGACGTAAACCAGAGACTTTTTCTAGGGTGCTGTGTGTTGGGTAACTTGGAATAAAAGTGCTGCCCAGCTGATGGCTTGTGCTGGTGGTACCTATAGTCTGTATCAAACTTCAGGTTTTTCATGGTGCTATGTGGAAGGTGAATGCAAAATGTGCCTACACATGTTACCAGCTGTCAAGCTGAACTTGAGAAGCATGATTAAGGTAGCTCACCGCAGGAAGCTGTTCTGTCAGCTGGGTCACAGGGTGGGGATGCTGCGTTTTTCTGTGGTGGACAGAGGCCAGGCTCCTCTGAGATGTGGCCAGAGCAGAGCTTTGCAGCCTGCTGCAGTGGTCGAGGTCCCTAATGTGACACTTGTCACCAGCCAACTCAGAAACAGTCTCCAAGATGCCGAGAGCGGTTTGGAGAATTATTACAATATTATTACAATATTACAACATCTGGTACTGTCACACGTTGTGCACTGTTGATTTACAGCTTAAAAAAGATCTTAATCTATTGCTTGAGGAGAAGGCTGATATCAGCTGATAAAGCTGATCTGTGTAATTCTGAGAAGCCCAGTCTCATCCAAAAATATTGTGGAGGAGCAGGGATGGGTCAGCAGCTGGCTGTTTGGAGAAGAATGTCACAACCTGTTAGTATGTTTCCTTACATCATGAGTGCTAGGAGACAAAGATGAAAACCAGCTGATAGGTTAGAGGCAGCCTTTACAGAGGAAATGCTGGTTGTCAGAAGAGGAGAAGGAAGCAATGCCAAGGTCCAGAAACCTTTGGGTGCTGCAACCACCTGAAACCTCCTGAAACCACGTGCCCCTGCTCAAACTGCTTTTAATAAGGAGGTAACTAAAATTCAAGCACTTCCTTTATAAAGCGTTTTGATTTCAGAAAAGTGAATCATTGTTTGAAATGATTCCTTTGATGAATCCTGTATTCTTCCAGGATTGCTTCGTTCCTTTGCGAAGATGCTTGGTGAGGAGCTCAACACACTGGCAGGCTATATCAGCCAGTCATTTACTCCTACAAGTGCCACCTGCTCTGCTACAATCCTTGCCTCGCTGAAGCCACCAGCATCTTTCTGCTTGATCTGCAGGGTTAGCTTCCTCGCGTTGAACTTGGCTGCTCTCTTACAGGAGTAACAGTTTGCTGAGCCTTTTGGCTAAGCAGCACTTGGCAACCTCAGGGAAGCGAATGCACTCAGCTGGGTAGCAGACACACGTACGTTCGAGAGGCGCTGCTGTGTGCCCTACCGTGAGTGCGGTGTTATTTCATACCGTGCGCGTGCCCCCGGGGCCCTCGCTGTGCAGTTGCTGCAGAAGGTTTAGCGAGGAAACACGTAACAGCTGAAGTCGCGGGCTGAATCAAGATATCGTGGGGGAGGTAGCTATTACGTTCCAGCTCTTTTTAAAAGCCATTCTGAGACTTGTAAGGTATTGTGTTGCGCTTGTTGCTGGATTTAAGACCGCTGACTGCCAGGCGGTGAAGGTCACTTTGTGCCTTTTTAAGGCAAGTTGCTGCTGTTTATATTAACAAGGGAGCAGCAGTGCTGGCTGACTCCTGACATGTTAACCCACGTCTCTCCTGGGGAACAGGTCTCCAACGGACTCCCCTAGGACCTGTATGCAAGTTGGAGAGTTGTATATCATGTAGATGTCAAGCCCAATCAGAGCTTCCTTGTCAGGATGTGTTAGGGCAGCTGTCTGCAATTTGTGTGGCAGTGTGCATCTCTGCCAATAAACTACTTTTGCTCTCCGTTGTGCTGTGTCTGCCGTCTGCAGTGCTCCCGGGAAAGCTGCCAGCGAGAGAGAGAGCAACTGCGTGCACAAAGGTGGCTGGGTGGCACCTCTTGTAAACTGTGTTCTGCATGGTGTATTGATTGGCTTTGTGGATGGATCCCAGGGGGTGAACACGAACATCACGTACCAGAGCATGACATTTTAATCAGAGACAGATTTAACTATTGGGAGCAGCTTGGGTAATGTGTACTTAAAAAAAAAAAAAAAGAAAATCGCACCCAAAAAAACCCCATATGCTGGTTATTGCTTCGGAGTTATATGTAGTTAAATGTAGGATACAAATGAGTAGCTTCTGAGAGGACAGAGAGCTCTTTGAAGTAAAGCTCTAGTAAGTGCAAAGTGGTGATACAGGTTAGACACTGAAGTAAGCTTTTTGCAAACACACGTGCATGCACCGTGGCTAAGCAGTGCAGCCTGCTCAGTGCAGCACCATTCCCACCTGGAGCATTGCTCCTGCCAGCTGTAAAATCACTTGGCTCACAGGATAGAAAGGTGTTCATGCTGCAGGAGATGGGGCTGGCAAGGAGCAAGAGAGATTTCAGAAGAGAAGGTGGCTGGAGTTTTCTCTGTATTTGCAATGATGTGGAGTCGTGAGAAAGATGGAGGTCTTGGGGGGGTTGGTATGCCAGCTCACCCCACCAACACCTTGAGTAAGGATTGAAAAATGACCACCCCAGAAATGCCATGGAAGGCTATCCTCCTTCTCAGCCTGGAACATGCCTTGTAGCAGAGGAATTCAGCCTTCTGTGGTAAAATCTCAGGGTCCCGGAAGAGCTCTGTTAACCTTGAAAATCTGCATAGTAGGTGACTTTCTACCTGCAAAGTAGAAAGCACCACTTATTCACAGGCATGAATGACGCTGAGTCTGGTCCAGAGGTAGACTTGAAAGGACATTCATCTGCTGTTTGTGGGAATTTAACTGAGCAGAAGCTTCTGAAATGACAAAACAGAGAGAATCGCAAAATTATTCCCAAAGTGCTGCCTGCCTTCTAATTGCTGGCCATCTCCTTTTGTGAAAAGAGGCAAGAGAAGCAGTTCACACAAGTGCAAGTGCTCGCAGGCTTCTCTTCTGGGGAAAACAGTTATCTGTCTTCTCTTGCTTTTGGATGCTTAAAATGAGGAAAGCCTGTCCAAGTTACCTTGGTATCTGATGATCAAAGGTATGTCCTCTTCTGCTGGGCCCTGCAAAGGGCAGCAACTGTTTTCTGAGTGAACAGCACTTAGTTCAGAGCTGCAAATGCCCCTTCACTCCCCGTGTGGCCACACAGACCAGGGGCTGCCTGCCTGCCTTTGGAGAGCAGGGGATTTAGCTTTTCCCACTAGAAACAGGGCAGCTTAACCAGTTATCCTCTGCCGATAAAAAGAACCAAGGAGATGAGTCTTGGAGAATGATTACTCCCTGGATAGTGACATGGCTGACATGTATTTTCTTGTGAAGAACCACAGTGGGCTACAGCTATTAAGTAGCAGTAATTTATGAAATTCATGGCCAGCTTTACCATTCAGCTTCCTTTTGTCGATTTAAAAGTCTGTGATTTTGTTCTGACTGCTATACCTTAAATGCAGAAAATAATAGAAGCTAAGAGAAAAACTGTTTGTTCTTTACATTCAGTTACCATTTTACTGTGTGCATTTTAACACTTAAAATGTACTGGCTGCTGACTGGCATTTCCATCATGTTGGAGTGCCTGTATTCCTCTCATGTTTCTAATGAGGCACAAAGTATAGAGAACATAAATGACAGCAAAAAGGCTACAGTTTTTTTAATGACCAAAATCATATATATTTTAAAGCTCTAGCCTAAGGTTATAGCACAACAAAGCAGGCAAAGCCTCTTTCATCTGCAGTTTACTTGGAAACTAGGACCAAATTTCTGTCTCCCAGGTGACAGAAAACAGCAGAGAGTCTTCAGTACAAAAGCAAAGACCCAGTCATATACCATCCAGCACTGTAGAGTCAATGTGAGTTATTTTGCAAGAATCCAGTGATACATTTCTTTGTATGAGTAAAACAGATAAGGGAAGGACAGTCAGAGAGCCAATGAGACAAAACAAAATGAAAATGAAGGAAAAATCCAAATGAGCCAATACTGTGAAGCTATTAGAAGAGGGTGTTACAATATCTGATGTGAGAGAACTTAATTGGGACACACATAACATTTTCCTCCACCTCACTAGACAAAGGGTTGCACTGACTTTGCCATCAGAACATATGAACAGCATCGGCTTTTCTAAGTTCTTAATATACATCACACTTTTTGTATGAATTCTTGCCGGAACTCTAGGGCAATTTTCTGAGATGAGAATTATTTTTCGCCACCTGCAAATTGCACTTTTGTGAGGAGCTGTACCGAGGAAAAGATAGGTGAGATGTTGGTGGGGCAAGCCAGTGCACCAAGGCTGTGTGGCTGACAAATGAGATTTCTGACAAGGAGAGGTGTAGAGAAAAAAACAAAAAGAGCAAAGTTCAATTCATGGTGATTCTAACAGACCAGTGAAATTGCAGGCTGTCATCAGGAAAATCCTCTTTCTCAGATACAAATGGACAGGGGACACTGACATGAAAATGCCCGCGAGAGTCAGTGTCTGTTTTATGTTGTTAGGTGTAAATAGTCTTTACTTGGGTCTTGGCAAAGGGCTGGGAGTAGGATTTTTAGCAAGCTTGCTGTTACTTGCATTACAGTAGCGTTTAGAGGCATGTTCAGAACCCATTATACCACCTGCAGTTTTCACAAGCAGTATACATTGAAGGTATTGTGTGTGTATGCATATATATGCATATATGTAGTAAGGCCCTCTGAGAACTATAAAATCAGTTTGGAGAGATGAATGGCAAGAAAGGGAATCAAAAGCAATGGCTCATTTTCCATCTGGGGAGTTGCACTTGAGAAAAATGAAACACTTACCTAAAGCTCCAGGGAAAGCGTGACAAAAGCCGGGAAAGGTTCCTTGTCCCTTGCCCCCATGTGCAGCGTATTTTACCAGAAGGTGTTATTGGAAACGTTCAGTGGCAAAGGGTCTGTGCAGTTTTCAGGGTTTCTCTTGTGTTTTTCTGTGCACAGCAGAGTTTCTGTATGATGATGGAGCAGGAGCAGCCCGAAGGCTTTTTGTATTGTCTGGACACATCGTGTTGGCGCATGAATTTGTTCCTCGGGCTTGAACTTCCATTAAGTCAACTCACGCTGGAGTACTAAAAACGAAACAAAATTGAATTTGGGGAAGACAAAACTGATAAGAGATTTGCTGCTACTGGGAGTGTGAATCAGATCTTTGCTGCAGCAAAGTTGCAAATGTTACCTGAATGTTGAGTGCACCGAAAGCACTGATTACAGAGAGGGTGAACTTCTCTGCTTTGTTGCAGCTCTGATCTGATAGTGGGGAGTTCCTATTTGTTTTGGTACTTAAGCAATTGTCTGTGAACTAGCAACAAAATGAACTATCCAAGATGCTTTTGATAACTTTCAGGCAGGACAGCGTAATGAGCATTGCAGCTACAGATGTATGCTCTGATATTAAGCAGTGCTTTTTGAGATAGCGTGGTGGATTTAGCTTATATTTCACTAATGCTTTGGACTATCGTTTCTGAGATATTTTCATGTCTACCTTTGATCTGAAATGTGTTAATCTAATGAGTGGGTAGAGGAAATGAGTTACTATGGGAACAACGTCTTTCTCTAACTTACTGCCCCAGTTGGCTGCTCTGGCAATCGAAGCACGCCGCAAAATGGAGCGAGGCCACGAGAGACATGCGTGTGTTTCAATCTTAAAGGGAGCTTTTGAGGTCAGGTTTGGGGTACAGAGGATAACAGCAGACCTCTGGGAGCCATATCATGTGCTTAAAGCAAAATAAGAGGAGGAGGAGGGAGCTGTGACCTGACCATGACAAGGAAAAACCCCAACAAAGTGAGAGTCATCTGGTGGGAAGGAGACAAAGGCTCTGCTGCTGCATTTCTTGGGGTGCAATTGATAAATGATTAAGGATAGCTGTTAAAACGTGAAGCTTTTACATCTGTTTTGGTGATCATTAATAAGGTACTTCCTCATTAAACAGCTCTTTGAGCTGCATTTTCTTCCTGTTTTCTGCTGTAGACTCACAGATGAAGCCATCACTATGGAAAAAATGGGTGTGTCATCTTCTGACCTGGAGAGCAGTGGTACCTGTAGTGATGGCTGGTGACCTCTGGGGATGCGCTGTTGGCTGGGAAGCAGCATCCCATACTGGTATTATGTTTCCTCTGTTTGCAGTTCCCTAAAAACTACTGCACAATACAATGCATGTGGAGAGGAAAAAGCTAAATTCCTTATTATTGCTCATGTAATTAAGGGGAGAACTTTTCTCTGAGTGGAAATGTTTTAATCCTCTCTTATTTCATTCCTCTCTTATTTCATTCCTCTCTTTGGCCTATCACCTGGGCTAGGCAAAGGGAAAAACACGTGGCCATCCTACCTCCCTTTGGCTCATTAGCTCTCAGCAGCATTTGAGCATCGGGTGGGTGCTCACCCCAACTTCAACACCTACAGGCGAGCAGGAAATATTTCCTCTGGGCAATTTGTTTCTCCGATACCTTCATTCCTTACTATGTAATGTGTGTCATTTATTTTGCCTACTCTCTCAGGAAAAAAGATGTACAATTTATGTGGTTAAATCAAATCAGGATCAAAGTAGTTAGATTTACATTTTTTTTTAAATGAAAAGTAATTAAAGAACAAACGGTGAAATACATGTTCAGGTTCAATATCAACAATATAAACCACAATACTAGACATTAACAAAACATTAACAAACGCCTACGACTTTCTGAATTTCTAACTGGGTTTTGACTGCTGCTCTGCTACCACTCTCCCACTCCAATGCCTCTCTCCACAGTCACAAATTTTCATGCCTTTTTATTTCTTTTCAAGCGGACTCCTACTCTTCAAAGTTTCTTGGTAGTCGCTTGCTTACTGTGTAATCCAGCTGACGGTCAGCCTAAGGAAGCTTCATCATTGGTAATTTCCTCACAGGGCTATATCAGTTTTTGGGCAGATGCCCTCTCAGCCAGCTGACCCCCGGGTTACACCGAGGTTGCTCTCCCCTTGGCTGCTGTTGGGCAGGCAGCATCACCGGGGGGTGTGCGGATCCTCAGTGCCCTCAGACCAGCACCTGCCCCATTTTTGTCACCAAGGCCGCGCTGCTTCACCTGCCACCATGGTGCTCAGGTTTCTCTGATTTCTAGGTCTTTATTCAGCGCCCCTACAACTTGAGCTTTGCCTTTCTAATGCCGTTTCTGAAGTTTAATGTTCTGCTTATTACTTGACTGCTTTATTGGCTAATTTTGTGTGTATGCCTCTCTCTCTGTTGGAAACCTCAGGGACTCACTTAAATTTCAATGCACCTGCCCATGAGCACCTAGCTGGGGTGGGCGAAACTGCTTTTTCACACATGTGTATGTGGTGTGGGGAGGTCTCTCTCTGACTGTCTTTTGTGCCACAGTCACATCCCAAAGCTAGGTAGGGTCACACTGTGCCTAAGTATTTTGAAGCGAGGATCTAAAACAACTGAGGCTGCCTCCCTTCCATTTTGAGCCTCACTGATGAAAACAATGGCAATAACTAAAGCACCCCGAGCTCTGCGTGTTGCAGCACCTGCTTTCCCAGTCAGCAACATCTCCCTACTTGCCTTCTGCAATGGTTCCTCTCCACCTCTGGCATGTTCCCAAGCTCTTCTCCAGAGAGTTTTCAATGGTGCAAAGATGTCAGTAATACAAATAATTAACATCAAGTGGCTGTCAATAACGTCTAAGTCTAAAAACATAACACATGTAAACCCATATTAATTAATTGCATCGCACTCTGAAATTTGAACAGTAAGCAAATTAGGACGGATGGTGTGGTGACAATGATCAATGCTTGTTTTTTCCAGGGAAGTGTTGCGAAGCAGAGCAGCTTTGGTACAGGTAAGTCCTTACTGGGGTTTGTTTAACTCCCACCTTCTTCTGAAAATTGACCTTTTTTTAATACTTGATAGTTAAGGGTATAATACTCACACAGACAGTAGAGGCACGCAATCACAATATTAAAAGCTCTTTTAATGTATATATTTTAAATGTAAAAAGAGGAATTACATAGAAAAGCAACAAATGAGAAATTATATTTTTTCTCAGCACACAGGTTTTTTTTTTCCTGTGGCCTGATCCACATTCCTGCTACTTATCATTCATACTTAGTTCTTGCATCTGGCATACTTAGTCCAATCCAGTCCTCTGCTCTCAGAAGCATTTCTGCATCTTCTGAATGAAGTGGAAGGGCAGGGACCTCATCCTGGCACACACAGACCCTGAAGTGGGTTACAGCAAACAAGGCACATCAGACAAGTCTCCACCACCACCATGCCAAAAAGAGCCTGTGTAAAAGATCTCTTTCATATAGACATACTGATATTTGTGGGGTGGGAGCTGCTGTGTTTATTTTTTCTCTGATATTTGTAAGGTGAATATCTGATAGCGTGAAGTTTTGTTTTCTGTGTTTCAAAAAATTTTTGCACAGGGGAGGGTAGAGAAAAGAACTACAAGAATAAATACAGAAGCTTTAGAAAGGCCTTGATTTTTTTATATACTTAAAATAATCTCACTAGAATGAGCAAGGAAGAGACAAATGGGAGAACAGACTAGCGTATTTTTACATTTGGAATAACACAGGCCTGTTTGGTGTAGAAAGTTTTCAGTACAACATTTTTTTTCCCCTTGCACACTCAATCTGACCCAAATCTAGGCTGTTACCAATGCCAGTCCTTGTCTCTCTCTCCCGCAGATTCCCTGCCAGTAGGTCTAGGATCGGGTGAGAGCGCAGTGAAAACAACATCCTTTCTGAGGGCAGTTTTTCAGAGCAGTAGGTGACCATGAACGTCAGTGCAGTTACAGGGGTGCAGGGCTGACGTGGTGCGAGGAAGCTGGGGGGGAGCAGGCTGGTGAAGATGAGGGCAGGGAGAGCCTGGGCTTGTGCTGCCAGTGACCACCCTGTGCTGAATCCAGGGGTGCATGACCTGAAAATCTTCCCTTACCTAACAGTGAGCATCACTTTTTAAGACCAGGAACAGGTGGGTGGGGAAGAGCTGGCTTTTCACCTCCGGGACCTCTCAGAGCCAGGTGTGTGAATGCCTCCCTGGAGGGGCCCCCAGCCAGAAGCTGTCTGACTTCAGCAGCTAAGTAGAGAGGAGGTATGAGGGGTGGGATCCTATGCAGCCATGAACACGAGGGAGCACATGGAACATCGCGTTTAAGCATGCAGGTCCTGTTGTAAGGAATGGGGCTTTGTGAGAGGAAGGGCTGGGAATCACTTCGGGTTTTCCCATGCATCTTCCTCCTGTTCTTCCCTTGAACTCCCTGGCTTCTACAGAGGAGGGGGGACATGGCAGATGTCCACGAATGACCTTTTCTTGGCTAGCGTCACTGTGAGAAGCTGATAGCTGAAAAACTCTTGTCTGGGAGAGGAAAAACATAAAGGAGGAGCAGGAAGAGGAAATGAAACAAAATATCTATAAATGGTTAAGAGTTCAGGAGCCTGTTAGGTGCCACTGAACTGAAACTAGCTCTGTTGCTATGAAAATAAGAAAAGTTCTCCGAAGCAAGCTTCTTAATTTTGGTCATGTTGGATATTCTTCCAGCCAAGCAGCACAATTTTTTGGGCACAAGAAGTTCTCGCAGATTACTCTGCAGAGTCCCTTTGGATGCTGAGAAACTGAGCAGTTCTTCAGTCTCTGGTGGAGTAGCCAGTGTTATCAAAACATGCTGAGCTGCAGTGATTCCTACAATTGATCATGACTGATTTATCACTTGATTGTAGGAATTCAGTTTAAATATTTTTTTTTTCCATCTCCCTTGCTCCCTAATTGATTTTTTTGTTTGTTTTGAATGCTGAATCTTTGACTTCCTCTCATAAAATAGATTGGAGTCATTATAGCTGTGTGCTTTTTAATCATTCTGCTGCATAATTACTGTTGCTGCTGTTGTCTTCTGGTTTACACTGTTTCTTTATTAGCAGCTCTTACTGCCAAAAGCCTTAAATGTTTAAATGTTTAATACTCTGTCAAGGGTCAAGGTGGTAATTTGTTGGTTTGGTGTTTGTTTTTTTGTTTTTTTTTTTTACTTGAAGACCTTTTCAGTGCTATCTTCAAGCACCTGGCCTGGTCAGATGCTTTAATATTCACTTATCTCTGTCTAGTTGGCCTCATGTTATTTTTAATTACCCTTCTTCTGGATAATCAAAGTTACCCATTCATCATATAGAAAATGGAAGCAGGTCACATGTAACTGTATAAGGCAGTAGGAAAGTAGACCCTCGAGAAACAGTAATGAGGCTGATGGCCAAAGATGCCACACAGGCAAGCCTTCATCTGTTGGCACTAGCAAAAGAGGCTTATTGCAGCCTGATCCAGTATTCACAGTAAATGCAGAATGCAGGCTGTAGTGGTTTCCATAACACAGAGGGATTATACCATCATTTCTTCTTTTTAATGCTTTTTGGGCTTTCCATTCAGGGTCCCTGCAGAAATACAGTCATCCTTCTCCCCGAGCTCCTCTAGGCATTTCCTATACAGCATGCCAACTCTGGGGCAGCTTGCCTTTCTCAAATGCCAGATAAAGCCAGACAGTTCATGGGCGGTATTTTATCTCTGTAAAAAGCTCTTGGATCTCAATTCTCACTGACTTGAGCGTAAGTCGCAAGGCTGTGGCTTCCCAAGGAGTCCTGCAAGGCTGTTCCCCAGCAGCTGGTGTGTCCATCAGCCTTCAGTCATCACTGATGGGCAGGACTGCTGAATGATGGCATTTTGCCACAGTGAGGGACAGCAGTCTCCTCTGGGGCCAGAGCCATGAGCTGCAGGTCGCACTGCCTCTCACCAGAACAAGGCAATGGTGTTCCTGCCGCAGTAGCTGCTTCTCACCCAAAGTGCCTGCTGAAGCCAGCAGTCTGGCTTCTGTATGTGCTCCCCGGCCCCTGCCGTGGGCACGGGGTCTCAGAGGTGGGGCAGCACTCTGCAAGCCAGCTTTTCATGTGTCCGCAAGGTAATCAGGGACTGAAGAGCGTTGGGAAGGACTGGAAGAAGTGAATAGTTCAGCACAGATTAGTGAAACTGGGGACTTGGTGGCCTGTTGGTAGGTAAAGGACTGCAGAGGTGAGAAGATGCTCAATTCTCCCCATCCTTGGGGGAGAGGACAAAACATAATGGGTTTCTCTGGGTTAGACGTAAGGAAGAAACTTCTCAGTGCTGAAAGATGGAGAAGCCTGGGAACGGACCACCTGGGGACCTGGTGGCATTTCAGCTGTTGGCAGTCACCAAAGAGCGTGTGAGAGACAAATCTGTCAAAAGTGACAGAGAGAAAACGGGGGCCTCCCTTCTGGCAAGGCAGCAGGTCAGGCTGCCTCTTAATTCTCTTCCCCCTCCTGCTTCCTGTGAGTGGAAGCGCAAGCCAGAGGGAACAGAAATGCTGGGATTTGCACATGCTAGTCTCCCCAAAAGCTGAAAATAAAAACACAGAGTAAAAGTTGGGTCGTGGTGTTGATGTACACAGGGAAGAATTAAAACTGAAGAAGGTAGCAATCATTTATGACTGAAAAGAATGAAGAGTCAAGAATTACTTGTGGAAAAGAAGATATTTGATTGTATTTTAAATAACATCTTACAGACTTATATCCTCTTTACTTTATAGTTGTCTATTGGGGAATTGGTTACTTTTTTTTTTTTTAGCATTCCTTCAGCCATTTTTGGGTAAGCTTTTTTATTAATGGAAGTGACTCTCTGCATTTCTTTAGCACCTTGTCTGTGCCTTATTCTATCTTGCCAGAGGAAACTGGCAGATATTAATTCTTGGGGTTGTTCTTGTCTATATGATAATCCAGACAAGATTTTGACAATTGCAGTACAATAGCCTCTTCTCAGGAAAGCTTGCACTAAAATATATTCTGAAGTGCTAATCTCTTAACCTTCTAGAGTTCATTATTTGGACAGATAAAAATTGAGTTTAAAGTGACCTATAAGGTCTTCTTGCCAAGATATAATCTAGTTAAAATTTTCTCAAATTGAATTATGTGGACTGCATACCATGTATTGATTAAAAAAATCTTCTTAATAGAGTCATACAGTAAGACTCTTGACATGATTTTTTTTTTTCTCCTTTGATGGAGTCAGTTTTTAACAGAAAGTTCAGCATTTTGTTTTGTAAAGCTGTCACCAACTTGATGGCTTCTCCATCAGATAAAGCTTTGACCTTTGGGCCACTTCCTCATTTGAGGGAAACACAACTGCAAAATTAACTAGTCCTGTGCCACTTATGAGTAAGTTTGTCATATGACATCAATATGAAGAAGCTGAAAGCTGCTTTGAATTATCACCTGAAGGACTGGTGCTGTGGCCTTAATTAAAGATGCATCCTCTGTGCTTTCAAAATAGGAATTTTAGTAAGTGCTGTCTTTAAATGTCCTTTTTGCCATGATTTATAATTCTTAAGTCAGTTCTTTTTCAGACCGGAACAAAACCAAACGAAGGAGCAGTTAGGTACATTGAGGAGACACCTTCAGCTATGACTCACGTTTTCTGGAAGGTGGGCGAGGAGCCAGGCAAGTTAAAGTCAAGAACCGCTCTGTGTTGTGGGATAAGGAGGAGGGCCCCAACTTTATCACTGCCTTCTCTGATCCCATCTATGGCTTTACTCTGCAAAATCTTTGTTTTGTGGATTTGGGACCTCTACAGCCATGGACTCCTGTAGGCCTGTGTGTCCCTGGGCTGTTCAGTGACCTCTACTGGAACAGCAGGAAGAAGTCTGATGCCTCAGCATCGATTAATTGCCAAAATATGTGGCAAAAGAGAAACAAAGGGGAAAGGAAGTCTGAAGGTCTCTGCAGGGACAGTGGATGTTAGAGGGAAATTTGAATGTGCCCGAGAACGATGAGTCTTTGAACTCTGTCTAACCTCCTCCAGTGGATTTGCTTTTAAAGAAGGGAGTGTCAATAGTGATATTGGTTTTCTGATGCTTTGTGGCTCATCTACAAAACCTGCTTATCTGAGTTGATTGAGGAGGAATGGAATAGGTTGCTCTGTGAAAAAAAAAAAAAAAAAGGGGGGGGGGAAATCAGTTTGGGTTTATTTTTTTAAGTGTTGAAAATCTCATAAAAAAAGCTTTTGTGGTAGGCAGATCCTAGTCACTTAATTGAGACAATAACTTGGTTTCAGTAAAAATAAAAAAATAAAAATTTAGTTGTCCTTTTTTTTAAGATACTTTGCAGCAAACCTGAAGTTGACAGTATTTGTTCAATTCATTGTAATTACTAGAAATGCTTCATCCATTCAGAAGCCTTCATGATACCCCCAGGGACTGCTAAGCTTTAATATAAGCTGGTTTTCTCTTTATCTCTGATTTTTCTCTCACATGATTTCCCCTTTTCTCTAGATGTCTAGTTTTTGTTGCTATAGCATTAATTTTTTCACTTGAAAAGGTAACAGCAAAGCAACGGTGTTTCAAATCTTTTATCTGAATTTCTAGCATCCAATTCTTACATAGAACTAAGCTATTTCTTGCTAAAATTACATTGCAGGTTTGCTACTGAACAAGTGTAATTAATCAATAGTTCCTGTTTGATAGAGTAAATAAATGATGTTGTGGTATGTGATAATCTCTGAGTTTTCCCACCACTTAACAGAAGGCTCATACCAAGGTGGGAGTGTGGAAATGGAGGAATTGACAGGCCCAGACAAATGAACAACTAAGTTGGTGTACTGAGGTCTGTGACAAGGCAGTAGAATAAGGTAGAACATGTGCCTGGAATATCAAAATCTTACATGATAGTTTAAAGTGTCCCAGGACAGCTGCTGGTCAGATACCACGTGGGAAATGAGCAATACTCTCATTAAGCAGATTAGGTTGCTTATCAGTGGCCTAAAACTTGGAAATACGGGAAAATGAGCCCAGAACTGTTTGAAAATAGGAACATAAGTATATATTTCTAAACCAAAATTCTGTTTATTTTCAGGAAATATATACTGAAGCAACCTCTTGTCAAAGAGGAAGAGTCTGAACATGTTACAAGGAGCAAAGTGTGGGAGTTTTCAGCAGGAGGTCCTCTGATCCCAGGTTGCAGCCTGGCTGGTGGTGCTGATAAGTCACACAAGTTGCAGATTTCAAATGACACCATTATCCAGCCACATCTGCAGTGTCATGAGTGGCAAAATAGCAATCAGAAGCAGATATACTCACGGCATCTCTCGCTTCTGTTTTAGGCACAAGCCATACTGTAAAATGTTTGCTTCTATTGGTTCTTATTTAAGTAATTTCCCACTTCAGAAAAAGCAAACTCGCGTAGTCAACGTAGTACGCTGCCCTGCGCCTCCAATGTGGACAGAAGTTGCATCAGCAAATGCTTGAGCAGTTGTAAAAGCATTGCTAAAGAAACAGACCCCAAGGAGGGTATGATTTCACTTTTGGTGTAAGTTAACATGTTTGCTCTGGGATTTTTTTTTTTGCTTCTGGATTTCTTTTCTTCCCCTTAATGCCAATAAACTGCAAACTGGATGATAGAAAAGAAACTGGATTGTGAGTCGTAAATAGGGTTATTGACTAAATACCAGTTGTAGGATCTACACTGCCAACGCATGAGCCAGAAAGCACATCTTGACTGTACAATTTTATTTCTATTTTCATAGAAGCAGCAGTTAAAAAAAATCATTATCACTTGCGTCTGAGCTGATCGTGTTTGATTTGGAAGTCACTGGGATGCAATAAACAGGAAGCCCCAGGGTGCCATTTTACTAAGACAGTTTTCAGAGAGGAACCACAGTTTCTTCTGCAAAGCACTGTTGATTTACATGGATTTTCTTGTCACATGTTTTGGCAAAATGTATCAGCTTGTGCTTCTTAGCATCAACAAATAATACTTGACTTGCAAACGAGCTCCTTGGCAAGTATCCAGCCACAGGAGGCTTGGAGACTTGACTGAATAAAAAAGACTTTCATTTCACCAATTTGTGAACTGGCACTATCCCTGCCGTGGTCGTCTGCAGCTGCTCTCCGATCCTTGCTCTTGATTCTTGGATATTGGAGCTTTTCAGCCTGTTAGCTTTTACCAAATTCCAAGCAATGAAAATTAAACATTTATTTTTTCAATTTCCATGTAAATGCCTTAAAGGGCTCTCAAGCTCATTTGTGCTCTCATGTTTGAAATTCATCTTTTCTGCCGTGTGACATTGGTATCTTTTTCCTCACTATGTAGGCTTTTCAAAATGTTCACCTTTTAAAAAAAAAAAGTAGCTTACTTTGTATTTTTCCTGTGCAGCCTTCTTGTTCATAATGAGTTTAAATACAAGGAACATAAACCCATCTGGAAATAAAATTATGCGCGAGGTTCACTAAAAAAAGTAATTACATTATAATCAAACTGTCACTTCATGAGATAGTGGGAATGAAATACACCATAAGCTGACAAAAGAAGAGGACGACTTGCTCTTTTAGATATCATCCGTGGCACAAAGCAGTGAAGAAACTCTGAATTACATACAGCGTAACCAGGAAAGCTCTTGGAGCCGGGGAGGGGGAACACAGCACTAGGACCAGCAAGAGATAGATGCTTTCTTCTGGTGGAATGGGGGAACCTTCAGCCATATGCAGCCCAACGCATGCGCAGGCTACTACTGCCAGTAGACTGACAGCCCAAGGGTGCTTGGACACAGGGTGGGAAACACTGACGCGTGATTAGGAAATACGCTGAATTCGTGCATCATGTTTTTCACGGACCTCCTGTCTCTCCAGCTGTGGCAGTTCTTGAGTTATCGTCCTTGTTTGCTTCACCTGAAGCGTTTGTGCCCCACCAAGCTGTCAGCCTGTATTCAGCAGAGGCTGACTCGTGTCTCAGGTTGAACATGCAGGTGAATCACGAAAATGTAAATGTGTGAGGAGTTGCTTTGTTCATGTCTTGCTCTTTCTTGTGGCCCCTGCAACCCATGTTGCCTTAGTGTGAAAGGAAATGCCCTGGTTTGAGGGGAAATTCCCAGTCCTGTGCAGCAAGAAGAATGTGTAGCCATTGTGTAGGTGGCAGCATTCAGGTGGGAGTGATTTTCTTTAGTTCTTCTGGTCCATGCCATGTAAGCTCCTTTCCCATTGTGGAGTAAAGTCCTTTTTCCCTCCTGACATAATTTCTTTGAGATTTGAGTCCATTCTCTGCCTTCCTTTCCCTGGCAATCAATCCTTTACATGGGCAGTCCCAGCAGTGATCCCTGCTCTGACGTTTAAGAGCAAACTGGTGGCAAATGGTGGGCATGAATGTGGGGGAGAGGGAGAGGGAGAGGAGCCATCAATGTGATTTTGGATGCCAGCCTTGCCTTTCCAGCAGGGGCCAGGGAGGGGGCACGTGGGCGGCTGTGAGTTTATTCTCATGGATGGACGAAAGCTGGTAGAAGACTTGCACCCAGGAGAACTGCTCTTGCTGCCAGCAATGTATCTAATGAAAGAGAAATTTGTTTTCATATAGGGCTTTTCTTCTGGTCACTGAAAAAAGCTTCAGAAATATGAATGGGTTGAACTTCATGTTTTTGTAGTCTGATTTTGTTTCTATTCTAGAGATAGAAATGGTGACATACCAGGAGGTCCATGCAGTGGAAGTGGCACAGCTGATACCTTTATTCAGTGTCTTGCTTTTCTCTTTTGATGCTATGAATACAGCGACAGAGCAGCACAGCACAGCGTTATTCTCTATGCACCGTGGATAAGACCCACTTTGTGTATTCATGCCACGTATCTATCTGGCAGGGTACTGTGAGCTTCAGGAAAACAGAAGCTGGGGGAGCCCACTGGAGACTTCCCAATACTACAGCTTGCTTTTTCAAATTTAAATCTCTAATTTGTTTAAGTACAATTAATTTTATTTTTCTAAGAAAACTGGAAAGATTTCAGTTCCAACAACATGAACATGAAATGAAGCTTCATCAAAAAGAAGTAATAATAAAATCTTGTCCAAATGCCTATGTAACTATGTAGTCTCTGTTTTGACAGAAATATCTTTTGTCAGAAACAGCTTTTGACAGTAGCTTTCTCCCCAGATAAAAGTAACAGTTTTAAAGATACTGTTTCCTTCCGTCACTGAATCTCAGAACAAGCAACCCCACGCATGGACTGCCAGCAGTGGACTACTGATGAGCTGTTAAGTTGTGTACTGAGGGCCTCATGGGCTTAAATTTAGCACCATCCTCATTCCATGTTATGCTGCTGTTGCTGGCAATAGACTTGGTTAAAATGCCATAGTTTTCTTCTCATTATATCGTGCTCCTATAGCCACCTTTATCATGCAAGATGTGTAAGATGTCTCGAATAACAAAAAAAAACCTCAAACCAAAAAAAAAAAAAAGTATTCTCATGACAGAAGATACAAGTAAAGGTTTTTCTTGGCTTTGATTGTGCAGATACTTTCATGAGGCCGCTGTGGACTGTTGGGCATAACAAGGTTACTTGAAATAGAAACTGCACCGATCCCAGTGTCTTGGGTAGTCTCACTTTCCACATTGTTTTTCTGCTGCAAGGATGAGGGCAGGGATGCTGGTTCATCTCCATGCCCATCTTGCGGTACACAGCAAGACTTATTGTCAAAGCCCCGACATCGCAGCTGAGCTGTGGGTGGAATTTGTGCTCCATGGTGGATTTGAATCCTTAAGAAAGGTGGAGGGTTAGCATGTGCAACTTGTATTGACTCCCCTTGGGACACACTGCCTTTCTGGCTCTTTCCGGCTGTTCTCAAATTGACCTCAAGTTGCAACAGATGCTGAAAACAAGGCCTCTAAATAGATCAGATGGTGCTCTCTTTTTTAAAAAAAAATCTGTTTAAACGGCTGGGGCTTGAGTTAAGTTGTAAGGGTCTGTTTGTGGTGTAGGTAGCTTCATCACTTCCACAGGGAAAACTGAACTGAAGAAAAGGTATAATAACCTTCTTTTAGAAAACAAACAAAACCCTTGAATCTAGTATTGCTTAACCCTGATGCAGAAAGATGTAAGGCTGTTACTTCTCCTGCTGCTAACCAAAGTGCGTACACAGAAGATATTATTTTACAAAGCTAGCAAGCAGCTTTGGAGATGGTGTCAAAGAATTGGCAATACAGTATACTCTCTGGCTTTTGACTTAGCCTAACCTCATCATTGTTAGAGTCCCATAAATAACTACATCTTTCCACTGTCGAATCCTCTTTGCCCTGTGAAGATCATAGCAATGCAGTAATTTAGCTCAGATAGATGTGACACTACGTTTTACCTGCCTGCAGCAGCTGCTGCCTAGTGACCTAACCACTATGCATAACAAAGAGGAAAATACCTTAAGTGATGGGTTTGGGTTTTTTTTGTAAGTGGAGTCATGGAGGTGTGTAAAGACAAAATGACCCAGCTGGGACTGGAGCAATGTTCTCGGGATGTATCACAGTTATGGACAATAGCAGGTGATGTAGCTGACTCAGCCAGAAAATAAGGGTGGCAAAATGACCCTAGCAGGTTCATGACATTGCATGTACCTAAGGAGTCTACACATAAGTTATGAAATCTGGCCTGACTCAATGAACTTGCTTTTAGATCTTGACAACTTTTTTAGTTTATTTTCTTGGGTTTGGTGGTTGTGTCTGGCCCCCGTCCCCCTCTGTCCCCCACCCTGACTCGTATTGCTTACTTAACCTACTGTGCTGAATTGAAAACAGACACTTATTTATGAGCTGGTCTGTTAAGATCTATTCAGGGACAGATGATTTTTCCTGATCCTGAAAGGAAGAGAGATATTAGAGCTTTGTATTGCCTCTCTGTAGGAGCCAGGGCACAAAGTCTCTGGCACAGCTTGACACTGTACACTCCGTACTTTTGTTGGAGGTGCTATTGGTCCCTCAACCATCACTGAAGGTCTATGCTTTTCCTAGTAACCAGGCCTGCATACACTAGTTTTTTTGAAAGCTGAAACTTTCATCCTCATTTCTGAAATGGCTGAACGTCTCTGTGTCTTCAGATCACGTTGCTCTCCTCTTCTCTTTCCACCCCAATGCCGAGATGCATAGTATGGGCAGTATGACTCTGAAACTTTTACTGTCCGTTCTCCTCACAAGAACCCATACGAAGAGTGGTGAGGTTGATAACTCACGTAGCTTCTTTCTGTTTTTTTTCTTCTTCAAGCATGCTGAGACTGAGGAAAATTAATATCACACATTAATATAAACCTGTCCTTGTGGCTGATGCAAACCCTCCTAAAAGCATGTCAAAACAACTTGCTTAAGCATGGCAATTTGCTAAAAAGTAATGATCTTGGAAAACAGGACAGACTCATATGAAGAACTGTAGGAAAAGAGCTTTGGCTATTTGTAATCTCAAGATTTTAAATAGAATATCAGCTCAGATCTGTGTGATGAGTTTTGATTGCACAGAAACCAAAGATGGAGGTTTTAGGAATCAATCTCTGATATATTTAAAAAAAAATATCTGTGCAGTGTCTTTTCTCTGCCTGCAAGAAAGAAGCCTTCCACGTTATCCCTGCTCTTCAAGAAAAGGCAGCAAGGCTTGTTGACCTAGATGAAATAAATCACTGGTCTTAATACAAAATTGGAATGAAATATGCTCTAAAATCTAACCTGTGTAGGCCTAAGACAGTTGGCACCTTTCACATGTACAAATGAGAAGCTGCTGATCTGCTTGCTTATTTTTCTGCCTTAATTATCCTCATCTTTGTAAAAACATATTATTCCATTTTTTACTCTGTAGATTAAAGCCAGAATTGCTAATAATCAGGATTTTTGCTGTCTCATTGTAAAATGCTCATGGCTTCATTAGAAGCAATGTGAGCTCCTTACATTCCTGACCTGACTTAAAATGGATCTGTAATGCAAAACTAGCACAATGGGAAGGGTTCTCCCATTCTCACTTAATGTGTTTGATGAAGAAGGAAAACCCCTCCATTATAATACTTAATAATAAGTTCAGCTAAAAAATAGAGGCTTAAAAAACCCAACTTTTTTCGGCGTGGCTCCAAACTTTCTTGGTCCTATTGGCTGGCATTGGCACCGAGTTCTCTGTAATGTAAATCCCGTTACATGACACTTGAGTTCTGACCTTAGAAATAAGTGGAGACCTGACCACAACAACATTTAATCTAATTACTTATTTTGTTAGGACCAACAGTCCACATTTTTCCAGTGGAGTCATTGCACTGCATGCAGGCACATCAACGCTGGACCCAAATTTCCTAGTAGAAAGTGGCACTCCCCCAGAGCTTAGCATGTGTCTTCAGCTCTATTCAGAAACCTGTGCTTACCCTGTCCTTACTGTTATTCTGAGGCAAACTTGAGTTCTTTGTCTCCACAGCTATATCTGACCAAGGTGTGCGCATTTGCCTTTAGTTATCTGTATCAATACAAAGGCAAGAAATAAACTCAAAATCTGAGGCGTCTATGTAATTGCTATGTGGGTTTGGGTTTTTTTTTTTAAGATTTCCCCTCCCTTCAGTGATATTAATTTATTTAATGAACCTAATCATACAGTCCTTCCAAAGTGACTGCTTACCTCAGTGCATAATACCTGCTTGTTACAAGCATGATTTGCCCTTGCATACCCCAAGAGATCATTTCAAGCACAAACATTCTAAAAGGGGAAATGTGATAAATAGAAAGTTAGAGAAAATTCGGGAATTAAAAATAAAACAGAGCTTACTTAGAGGCACAGAGTCCCAGAGGAGCTTTTTATGTACAGAACATAAATCTAGCAAGTTGTAGTTGCTAAGACACATGGATGTCAAGGCTCAGGAGGAGTGACTTGCTAGACCATTAATAATATAAGCAGATTACACCCAGATATGAAACTGCAAATAGAGTCAGAGCTTTGCCCTTAAAAAGGTTTTTCACATTAGCACCATAACCTTGAAATTAATCTTTCCTCCTTTAGCATTCTCATATCTATTGCAAGCAAAGTTGCTATGATACCCATTGAACTATCTTTCATGCCAATGCTCTTTGGCAGCCATACTGTGAAGATGATGATGAAAGAAGAGAGGGAGCTGGTGTACCAGATGAGCGTTGCTCTGATCATGTCCATGTGTGGCTTGATTTTACGGAAGCTGCCAACAGACCTGGTTGAAAAAATATGGTATTCTGAAAGATAGCCTCATCTTTCTCACGGTCTGCCTAATTAAAAAGCTAATTGAAAATCAGCTCAGAATGAGCTTTCTCCCTGCAGGCATGATCTTTGCTCAGGCTTCAAGTGATGCTTTTGAAGCATCAAAATATGTAGACAGTGGTCACGGACTGAGGCTGAGAGCAGACAGCACCCATTTTAAGCCTCTCCAGGAAGCATTTGAGAATGAAAGCCTGGACTGATTCAACCTTTATTTGTCCTACAGGCAACTGGGAAACTTAGAGCAGTTTATGGGCTTTCCATCACTAAGACAGATCTGAGAGTCATTGGCATGGAAATGAAATTTCAGGTTACAATAATGAGGAATATATCATGAGGGTATGATAAGCACCCCGTAAAATGCATGAGCTTTTTAATGGGCCTCAGTGGGAAAAATGCTGTCTTAGGTGAGCCATAATGTCCTTAAGGCTCTGCACCAATGAAGGTTCAGGTAGCAGCCAGAGAAAGGTAAGTGAGGTTGGATGGTAGAGCCACCAAGTATTTTTATGAAAAAACAGTGACGGAAGACAACCAATAACAGAAGCACAGCATTACCACTGTTGCACACATTCCCAAATGAGTAACTGTGATGAAAACCAACCAAAACCATGTCAGGCCACTTCCTGAAAATCTCCCAATTTAGCAGCCTGAAGTCTCCCAGTATTTCCTGTTAGCAGGGTACCGCTTCATTCCCAGCTGCACCTACGTGCAGGTGAAAGCCTGTTTCAGAGCTGAAAAACATGTCGGGTGAAGGGTGGGTTCGCTAAAACATCCTTCTCTGTTAAAATTTATTGCCTGTGCAGTAGATGCATATATTTTCTCTCCCTCATGTGTTAGTCTCACAAATCGCTTTATTTGTACCAGCCCCAAAATGATGCCCCCATTGTTATTAATTTCCTGTTCCACTAAAGCCAGTCAATAGTTTTCAGACCAGTCTGTGTCCCCATCTGTAGACATCAGACTCACTCTGTGGCTCCTCTCACCTCTTCCCAGCCTGGCCTAACACATCCTTGATGACATGGTGACGCAGCGGCACTGCAGCCTCTCCTTTCCTCTGGTTCAGGCTCTGAGGCCCCACAACTGACTCCGCTTCAGGCAGGAGGCTGGACCAGAGACCCCAGGCTCCCCTCCAGCCTGAATTATCCTGTGGCTCTGTGTCGGATCCCACAGGCACACTGTTGGCTTGAAGCCAGGCTGGCTTTGAAATTGGCACTTTTGCTTGGCATAGCTTAAAGATGCCTTCTTCCTTGGATATCGCTGGCTGGAATAACCAGCTCTGTCAGGCTCGGTACATAAGCTGGAGGGATCCTGTCCTGAAGGAAAACAGAGGGGAAAGAGGAGCTCAGATCTGTATGTGGGAAGCTGAAGGATGGAGAGGTGAAGCCCATTCCCCAGGTTTACAAAGCTTACGGGAACTGAGAACAGAGTTGGGGTGTTTGGAGTCTGAAAAGTATCTCTGTGTTTCTTTTCATAGCTACATAGAAAACCAGATTTTTTTTCAGAAATACCAGCTGCCCTGGCTTGCTTGTGGCAGGACAAACTGTTTTCTGAAGCATGGAAGATAAGATCATGGTTTGCAGCTGAACTTGTTAATGACTGAGCTTGTTATTTGTTAGTTACCTTTAAGTTTTTTAGAGGTACTGTCATCATGTCTACGGAGAGGACAGATGTGTAACAGTCAATCTGACTTATGTAAATTAGAAGTGGGAAAATGGGCTTAGGTAATGGGAATGTCATAAATATCTCTGAGTTATGAAGTGGTGTATTATCAGAAAGGTCAGGAGCAGGATGCAGTGATTGCTCACGACCTCATATTCATCATGAGTCCCTTCTCTAATCCCCTTGTGTTGGTCTTTTTGTACCTTTGAAAAATACGTTGATAAGCAGATAGCTGGAAATGAAGTCTAGAGAGGATCATACCATGAGCTAAATTAACTCTACCACAGGTGGATAACTCCAGTGGTAATTCTTCCCTGTGTATTGGTGTTACAGTGTCAGATATGGTGTGTATTCAGATGCATTTCTCCAAGGAAAGATGAGGCCAATGAGCGATTGTTGCATCATATAATCCAATAATTGTTTTTCAGCCTGCTGTAGATTACTATTGATGGCAGCAATTGCCAGGAGGCACACATACAGGGAAAGGATCAGTGTGTGCATGAGAGCCACCACAGCAAAGCTGAGATCTTACCCCAGAGCAGGGTATAAATAGAGTGGGGGCCGGGGGGGGGTGCTGTGTGAGCTGCCCAGCAATAACTCCAAGCTGCCTTAATGTTGTAGCTTTCTTTACTGGATTTTTGGGTTAGCTTTCCCAGGCTGATGATCTGAGATCATGCTCTGCCTCTCTCAGGAAAGTCTGTGTTGACGGTTGTGCTTCCTCCACTTATGGGCTGTGTGTTCAGGTTTGCTATCATGAACTTGGTAAAGACGATGGCCATAAGGGCCCATTTGTTAAAGGAGTAACGCTCGTTTAAGACATCCCTGTAAGAAAGGAGGTGTAGTTCAGATGGGCGAGGTAAAGGGAAGAGTTTCTGGCTGCAATCCACAAAAAGGAAGCTGGGTCAGTAGAGCACATCTGTACATATGCTTACACGCATTCATGTCTCAGGAATGCATCCAGCATGTAAGCGATTCGGATGCCCATAATGCCCACCACATATACCCAGTGCTGGATGGTTATCAGACAAGTGTTGTAGGACAAGTATGAATTTCTAATGTTTATGCCACAGACATGGGGTGCAGGACTGAGGAAAAAATACAATGATTACACACATTTAGAAATGGAAAATGTATATGGTGATTAATGGGCAATTGCATTGTATCTTTTGCTGCAGTGAGCTAACTAGTATCATCCTTGTAAGCCTCTGGAAATCCTTAGATGTAACAATATCTGCTCATTTCTTCTGAATTTTCCTTCATTGGCTTTTCACAATTATTTAACAGTGGGGAGTACTCAGAGAGCATCAAGTAAATAAAAATAGTTAAAACAGCATGTCGATGAACACACACACAAATAGTTCTGTATTTAAGAAACAATTTTTCAGACAAAATTATTGAACTAATTAAGAATAAT
This sequence comes from Balaeniceps rex, assembly GCA_013401315.1. Taxonomy (NCBI): domain Eukaryota; kingdom Metazoa; phylum Chordata; class Aves; order Pelecaniformes; family Balaenicipitidae; genus Balaeniceps; species Balaeniceps rex. Next base: position 211,341 of record VYZW01029323.1, on the reverse strand, counting down.
TGCTGAATAACTTTGTTGTATTTATGTTTTACAGTTTATCTTGCTCAGTTAAACTTCAACATAATCAATAAGTTGTCTCTCAGGTCTCACTGAGGGGTATAACACCGGTAATTATTAACTTTGACTCCATGGGAACAAAATCACTTCAGGAAACTTAAAGTTTATTTTAGGGTTAAGAAAGGTAACAGTATTCATGTCTACAGGGATCATCTTGTTCAGTGTCAGTTATTAAACAATTAGGGAAGTGTGGACTGTGTTTGAAAGGAGTTATTCTGTGGACTTGTAGACAAGAAGGTGATTACGAAGATCTCATGCCTAACATTTAAGCAGCTGATTCAATGTTAGAGTGATGGATTTTAGGCTATGGAGATGTTATTTGTAATTTTAAAATAATAGGAAAGGGTGACATTCTGGGAAAGTTTCTATTTGTGATTTTGTCATTATGTTGTTGATGGTGGCTTGCTGTTGGGCATGATTTATCACATGTAGATGTTGATGATACAGAGAATATGAAATAGAGTACCCTTTTGTGAAGTTCTGGTTCAACAAACCTGTCAGTTCACATTTCTCAGTTCTGTTTTGTTATAAAACTGTGATGCCGCTTTCACGATCAGTCCAACCTGTGTAGCTAGTAAAATACTCTGTTTAGCATAAGGCTGGTAGCATATGCACAATCTTCATCTGAACTGGTGGAAAAACCATCCAGATGAGTGTAGTATGTACAATCCTATTGTACTTAGTTGTTGCAGACACAGACAGAGTGCTTAAAAAAACAAATCAAAACAACACCAAGATTTAAAACCTCCTATCTTTGTGTAAGGGTAGTGGTTGCGTGGGGACTCAAATCTCTTGAACAGAATGGTGGTTTGCAGTCTGGATGGCAACAGGACTCTTCATTGCAAGGGCCTTTGTATCAGCATTGTATCCACTGTTATTGATTATCTTAAACTACAAACAAAACACCTAACTATTCAAGAGATGGTGACCATTTCTGCATCTGCAGGAACTATTTCTACTACTTCCAAGTGTCCCATCTATGCAGAGCTTGGTCAATTCTGCAGCAGGAGATGCCTGGGGAGTCCCTGGGACAGCCAGATCTCCACCTAGGATGCTCATCAGCACACTGAAGCTTAGAGATTGCTCTACCTATAGTAGGAATCTAGCTGGGGGAATCTAGCATTTTCCAAAATTCCCTCCTGAATAGCTCCTGAGAAAGTTAGTCACATGTTTTGCTGTGACAGTGACTAGGAGTTTGGTCAACACCATGCCTCAAATCCATCTTTTGTCTTATTGGTCCACTGATTCTCCTGTGCAGAGACTAACCAGGGTTCTGCTAAAATCCTGGAATCCAAGGAATTAAGGACATAAATGCACTGGATGTACAAGCAGGCACAGACTTGGTTAAACCACAATTATAATTATAGAACAAACTTGAGTTTCTTCCTCATAGCTCACAAATAAATTAAATGCAATAGGTCTTGCCACACAATACACATAACAGTAATTTACAAGGTGTATTTCCACTCTTGCTGGTGCCCCAGGAAATGGTAGATTCTTGCCTCCAAGCTCATACATCAGGAACTCCTTCATTTCTGTCATCACTAGCTAAAATAAGTAATTTACATTACCAGATTGAAGCTCAGTATATCTACATGCAAAATATTGTTGCCTGCTCAAAGCATTGCTCTCGTACCCTCTGTAAATTGAAAAGACAGCTCCTTCTTAAGCTGTGGGTTGAATTTCAATATGAATTAAATAAAAGCAACAACATTTTCTAGGATATTAGCTTATAAACTTAACACTAGCTACTTCACCTTTCATTTCTTGTTACTTGTGACACTTATACCTCTGTATTGTTTACAATGGTTAGGCTGGTGAATGAAAACAAAATTAATAGAGCTTTTTCTGATAAGAAAATATCATAAGAAATTATTGGAAATGTCTTGACAGTTAAAGCATACAACTTAAGACGCTTCATAAAATGTTAGTAATCATTCAGTATTTTTGATCTGCAACTTCATGTGGCAGAGGAGTAAAAAGCCAAGCTAATGTTAAGCAGCCTTTGGCAAACATAAATGAATGTGTAGAAGCCACACAATTCAAACTGACATTTTCTACAAACAAAGGCAACTCTACACTGTTCAATAATTGAAAAATCCCTGTGGCATGAACATACATAATGATGGGCAGTGAAAATACTTCATCTTCCTTGAAGTGCTTGTTGTGGGTTTCATGACTGGAGCTTACTGAATTATTCATTGGAAACAGTTCTTACCGTGGATGTGTCCCTTTTTTGCATTCAGAAGTCAAGAGATGCTGTGGTTCAGTTAGAAGAGGCTGTGATATGATACTCACTGGGTCATCTCCAGTGTCCAGATACACAGAGTTGGGATGAGAGAATCAAAATGTCCCTTTGTAGAATCACAACTGTAGCTTTTAAAAATTCAATTTTCTCCCTAATTGTATTTAGTCAGTAGTTTATCATGCAATTAGGTGCCATACAACTTTCTTTTCATCTTATGTTCTGCTCAGCTTGTAACATGAACTTGTTGCTCTCTAGTCTCACACTGCATCTGGACACGCATCTCTGTTCATGGATCTTCACACACATTTAGCAATGTGAGTGCACAAAAAGGACTGAATGCAAGCTGTGAAGCTTCACCGTTGTATTGGGTTTGTGTGGCAAGGTTTTGGTAGCAGGGAGGACTACAGGGGTGGCTTCTGTGAGAAGCTGCTAGAAGCTTCCCCTATGTCCCATAGAGCCAATGCCAGCCAGCTCCAAGATGGACCCGCCGCTGGCCAAGGCTGAGCCCATAAGCGACAGCAGTAGCGCCGCTGGGATAACATATTTACGAAGGAGGGAAAAAAAACACCAAAACCCCAGGACACAAACTGCAGCTGGAATGAGGAGTGAGAACATGTGAGAGGAACAATTCTGCAGACACCAAGGTCAGTGAAGAAGGATGGGGAGGAGGTACTCCAGGCACCAGAGCAGAAATTCCCCTGCAGCCTGTGGTGAAGACCATGGTGAGGCAGGCTGTCCCCCTGCAGCCCACGGAGGACCATGGTGGAGCAGATATCCACCTGCAGCCCGGGGAGGACCCCACGACGGAGCAGGCGGATGCACCCAAAGGAGGCTGTGACCTCGTGGGAAGCCCATGCTGGTGCAGGCTCCTGGCAGGACCTGTGGCCCTGTGGAGACAGAGGAGCCCATGCTGGAGCAGGTTTGCTGGCAGGACTTGTGACCCCGTGGGGGACCCATGCTGGGGCAGTCTGCTCCTGAAGGACTGCACCTCGTGGAAAGGACCCACACTGGAGCAGTTTGTGAAGAACTGCAGCCCATGGGAAGGACCCACGTTGCAGAAGTTCACAGAGGACTGTCTCCCGTGGGAGGGACCCCACGCTGGAGCAGGGGAAGAGTGTGAGGAGTCCTCCCCCTGAGGAGGAAGAAGCAGCAGAGACAACATGTGATGAACTGACCGCAACCCCCATTCCCCGTCCCCCTGCACTGCTTGAGGGGAGGAGGGAGAGAAAATGGGGAGTGAAGTTGAGCCCGGGAAGAAAGAAGGGATGAGGGGAACGTGTTTTAAGATTTAGGTTTTATTTCTCATTACCCTACTCAGTTTTGATTGGTAATAAATTAAACTGATTTTCCCCAAGTTGAGTCTGTTTTGCCCCTGACGGTAACTGCTGAGTGATCTCCCTGTCCTTATCTCGACCCATGAGCTTTTTTGTTGTATTTTCTCTTCCCTGTCCAATTGAGAAGGGGAGAGAGAGAGTGGATTTGGTGGGCACCTGGCATCCAGCCAGGGTCAACCCACCACAACCATCATAGTGTTTTCCCAGCTAGCCTCTTAACCTGTTCAACGCTTTCTTTGATAACCTGAAAGACAGACAAATATTTCTGGCAAGTGTATGTGAAACTTGGTTTCAAGTAACCAGTCACTGCCATGACTGTTCAAACTAGTCGTTGAGAGTTTTGTTTTAGCAGGCCACAAGCAGTTTTGCTCAGATCTCCAGCTTTGGAGCACAAGTTCCTTGTGGCAAGGAAAATGTTGTAGAAACTTCTTTAAAAATTATTGGCAGTGTTTTGTTGGGCATTGAGCAAGCTATCCCAGTCAACTACTGCACAGTTAGTCTCCAAAACGATGAATCATCCAAAAACCTAGTTTCTTGTGACTGTCATCATCTTTGATGAAGTATAACTAGATTGTGACCACCTCATATATGATTAGCACATTCAGTCAGTCAGCATTGTTGCAGGGAAGGGGAGGAAGTCTCATACTTTTGGTTATGATGCCAGTAAAGGGTTTGAATATGTTTGCCTCTTCCATTTTAATTTGCAAATAAATGGGCTACAAAAAGCCAGATTCTTGCTTTGGGTAGAGTCTTGTAAATCATAAGCAAACCACTGACTTGAGAGAGAGAAGCCTACCCACTGGGTTTTAATACTTCTTGTACGTAACTATTTTTTTCCTAGCAAAACATTTCTAAAAGGGTGTAAAAACTTCTACCATTAAACTTCACTGATCTCTCTCTGCAGAATGTCTTTTTTAAATTAAAAATGCTTATTACTTTGGTACATTATTGCAGAGTCAATGAATATTGTGGGGGTTTTTTAATTCTTTGGAGGTGGGGAGGGAGAATTCTCCATTTCTCCCAATATTTTTTTAGAATTTGGTAAGCCTTTTGAGGATTGTTTTGTATTATAAGCAACAAAGTTTGGTAGTTAAGAGGGGGAAGGAAAGGTAAACACTAATAAATCTACAAGTTATAAATTTGAATGACAAGTGTAAAATATGATTTGTGTTACCTTGGGGTAGAGAAGAGCAAGTGCTAGGAAAAAATCCCCAACCCCAGGTATCACTTTTTAAGCTTGAAACATTCAAACATTCCAGGTTATGTATTCCCCACTGGTTGTCCTATAATTTTCTGTGCTCAGTTCTACAGTGCACTAAGTATGTTGTGTCGTGTTATTTTCCTTGAGCCAAAAATCACAGATAGCTGCTCATGTACGCATTTGTCAGTGCAGCTGGCATGTACAAGATGTAAGGATTCAAAAGAGAAAATCAAATAAAAGATAGGAAAGGGAAAGAGACTTCAACACTTCGGAGGTGTAAGAAGAAAAACTTTTTTTTTTTTTAATGTCATTAAATGTTAGCAAAAGATTCATGAGCAGTTTCAAATGAATGTTTGAATAGTTCAAGTAATTTAAAGATGACCAAAGTAATTGAGAAACTCAGCTTTTAGCTTAATCTGACAAAGGAAAATATTTGTACAGCAGAATGTTACTTTTCAATATGTGAAAAAGGAAATTACCATGTACCCCTTTCAAGCTCCAGCTTCTTCTAATTTTTAAAACCATCCTAAATGTATATTTTTCTTTACATGAAGCTAAATTAGTTCCCTTTTGTTCCCCCGTTTGTGGGTGAGATGGGTGAACAGGGGAATCATTGTTTTCCAGACTTCATTAGCTAGCAAAAAAATGGGCTTGCCCAGCCTCAGCACAACTCCAGTCATGGTGGAGAAAACCTACAGCTCCTCATGTGTGCTGGTGACACCTTGCCACTGTGACATGAACCACCAGGGCACAGCTATGCCCCTGAAAAATCTGTCCCTGACATATTTTTGTTTTCCTCATCTCACCATCTCTGCAGCTCCCTCTGTCATAAACACCATGACCAAGGGGTATGGGATGGCTCCTCATCAGTGCTGCTTTCAGAGCAGCTTATTCTTGAGGTTTTTCTTGTCTTGGGACTTTCTGCTCTTGGCATCCAGCTCTCAGATGCCCTGGGGCTTTCCCTGTCCTCAAAGCATTGCTGCTGGCATGGAGGGGAGGCCCTGGGGCCAGCTTCCCCAAGTCAAACACCACAAAAAAAAAAAACAGGAAACCCCACAAGAGGGACCCAGTACCTGAAAACAGTGGTGTGGTACCCTGCTGTACCAATCAGTCCCCCACATACTTCCTAAATCTTTTTTTCAATGGCAAGAAATCAAAGGTAAATAAGCAAGCAGCATAGTCATAGTACGCTTGTGAGCGTAGCAGCTGAAGCCGCCTCATAGGGGACCATAAATCCAATAGCCAGCTACATTTAAAAGAGCAAAAGTAGTAAGGTCCATTTGAAATAGCACTGTGTGACAATACCAATGACTCTATGTATGTCAGGAATGGCTGTTGAACACCCTAAATCAATCCTCTAGATTGCTAGAAGGAGAGGAGTTTTGGTCAGAAGATGTCAAGAGAGACCATGCTGCAATAACTCATAAAGGTACCTGCCTTGCACTCACGGGTAGAACATTTCCAGAGATAAATACCAGGATAGAGGAGTCATTATCTAGGCTTTCTTGCTGAAGAGGAAATCTTAAGGAACCGATTTTTTTTTTGTCCCCAAGAAGCAGTAAAAGAGAGATCCTGCCTCTAGCGCTGCAAACAATCTGCTGTGAAGGCACGCGTTTTTGTTCAATGCTTCAGTCAATGCTTTTGAAAAGTGAGTTTAGTTGCTATGGAGAGGGAAGTCTCCTCTCCCCTCAGCACCACCTCTCCTCCCCCCAGGAAAGGTGGATAAGCAGTGAACAACATGACTTTCTTCACCGTACCCTTGCAGCATGCAGGGTGCCCTTGCACCCTGTTTCTGGGCACCAAAGGTATTAATTCCCATTTTTGTCATTTATCAATGAGAAGCAGAATACGTTGGAAGCTGTGGTTGCAGATCCCAAGGCAAGGACACAGTGCAGGAGAGTGCCAAGTCTAAATGCTGGCCTGAGACATCTCCAAAAGAGCTCCAGTTGAAGCCATGGAACAAAATGCAATAAATTGGTTGGCTTTTCCACCATAGAGTAAAACCTGCTGAAACCTTCATGCGGGAAATCCAGGTCCTGGTGCAGCAAAATGCCACATTTTTGAAAAAAGTACTTAAAATGTACTCAGTACAATCTAGAGGTAAATTAAAGCGATAACCTTTCAGTGACTTAGATTTGGCCAGTGTGAAATAAGTTTTTTGGAGACAGGCGCATCCCTTATAGAAAGGGACATGTTATTGAATTCTCATTGAACAGGAAATTCTATTGATCCTTGCAAGCACTCCCAGAGAGGTGTCATGAACTGGAGCAGACCCTCGAGACCGTATTTACTTTGACCAGTTTTCAGAAGTGGTTCATTCAGGGTTAGGATAAAGGCATGTTATTGCTCTTCTTCTGCTTTCTTGTAGGGTAAATGAAAAATTCTTTACTTCAAAGCTGTCAGTCTAATGACACTCATCAGAATTAATACAGCTTTTATGGAAAACACGATTTAATTGCACTATGAGGAAAAGGGGAAAATAAAGGGGGAAACAGGACTGTGAAATGATGCCTTCAGAGATATTTATATAGCATGTAGCTTTTTTAAAAAGGAGGGGAAATAAAAAAAAAGGTGCATGCAATTTTTCCTGACAGTAGGATTAAGACACCTGATTAAATTTGTGCAAGAGACAGTTACGAATTTTTTGAGTAAGGCTTCAGTGTTTTCTTTAAACAAATGTTATTAAAAAAAATCCTTACAGGAGATGTCTCAGAAAATGACATTTTGATTGGTTTTCCCCTGATTAGGGGAAAATTGAACTTCAGGAAAGTGGTTGGAGCTGCAGCTTTCCTGCTGTGGGAGAACGCAGGGCATCTGAGACATGTTCAGGTCAGCTGTTGAATTTACTCATTACTCAGATTTTTTTACATATAGATGAGTGCTACTTCAAGTCTTAAAATTCTGACTTTTTTCCACAGCCTGTTTTTTTAACCAGTTGTGCTTTATAAGGATATATCAGTGTACTTTAAGGCTTTGGAGCAGAAGGTGATAGGAATAAACAGGTTTTACATAGCTCTGCAAGTTTCATACATATAAAGCATACATGGAACAAGAAAATGAAGGCAACACATTTCTTTTTCCAGCACTATTGCAAATAAAATGATTGTTTGTCAATAAATACATAATGCACTTTACAACTGCGTTATAAACAGTGGGAGCTGAATGAATTTCAATTATGCAGACCAACGATATTGTGCCATCCATTATATAAATCAAACCTAGGCATAGGCCTGTAAGCTTTTGCTGCTTCACTGATTTTTATTGCCGTACAAAATGATAACTGGAAACCATATAGAACAAGGCAAATTAAGAATCTATTGGGGGGAAAATGCAATTGGAAATGAACATCCTTCTGGAAGCTACATTCACAAGCCAAATGCCTTGTGAGATTTTATCTTCTATGCACAATGTGATGATATTCCTGTGCATATATGGTTAAATTAATTTTCCCTTATCAGCATAAAAATGTAGCTGGCCAAAATAGATTAGGACTGCATAATATGTTGGATCACATTTTATTTAGGTGGAGAAGAGGAAAATATTTAATTTCAGCCTGGAATGCTATCGAGCAGAATAAATGATTGAGTTCAAACAAAGAGATCGTGCTTCCCGGGGTTTTTTTCTTTTGTTGCGTGAATGAAATGATCTGTAAATTCATGACAAGGTGATGATTTCCTCAGTTGCAGAACAGTGAAAAGAAAATAAAATTATTTCTCTGTGGTCAAACAGAAACTTCTGATCCCACTGGAGTCCAGTCTCACTCTTTGAAGGATTATTCAGTTTCTTGGGGTTCAGTGAGTCTGATTGTACTGTTTGAGGCTAAGGTGGGATGAGGCAGTCTGCGTCCTGTAGGACTGTCCCATAAATGAACTCATCTTCTGAACAACTGCAAAATGCCCATGTCTGTTAATAAAACCCAGCTTGGTCCATAAAGGATAAGCAGTTGACTTCAAACCAGCCCAGTCAAGTTGTACTCTTAACCTGCCATTTGCGAGCAAGATTACATTTGCCTTTTTTAGCAGTAGTTTCAGATCACCTGTAACTTCTGTGAGCAAGTGGCGTCAGGGCCACCGGGCCAGGGGTGCCAGGCTTGTCCCTCTGCTAAACACATGCAGCAGCCCCTGGGGCCCCAAGGGTGCTGTCCCCTGTACACAGCCCCACTGAAACTCATGAAATGGAAGACCATTTTGTTTTGAGTTAGAAAAAACAGTAGGAGAAAGGTGGTATTTTTGTTTGTTCGTTTTCTAATTCTGTTATTTTACTTCTCCCTGTCATGTAAGTGTTTCTTGAGGTTGGTTGGATTTTACTTTTTTTTTTCCTTCAGCCACAATGCTATGGAGAATTATTCAGCCTTCAGCTATTTTTTATGAAAACTTTTGAAGAAGACATCTAGTGTGTGCCTTAGCTTCTTGTTTCAATGACAAAAACCCCTTCAAACAAGACAGGCAAATATCTGCAGTAGAAGACTTATTTTGATGGCTACTTCTAGTTTAAGTCATGTAGATGTTTTTTAATTCAAAATTCAAACATTATTGAATTGAACTGGTGATCATTTAGCTTTAAAATGAGATTTAATTGTTTTTTTTTTTATTTAATTGCTTATTTTTGTTGTTAGGTGTTTCACTGTACTTCTTCAATATACCAGATTTAATTCATACCTGTTTCTACTTGATCTTTAAGTAGACAATATTTTGTGTGCTGTGCTAAATGTTTTGGCCAATGTGCCCTTCTAGTAGCCAGGACTCATTTCTCTCTATACTCTGTGCGGTGGAAACCTCCCAATGGCAGGCTGCATTGCATAAGTCCCTGAGAGGCTGATGGCACCACTGTCAAGTGCCTGAGCTTCCCAAGGACCTGAATGGAAATCTCGGCTGTTTGGGAGCTTGGGAGCTCATCTCTATTCACAGCACCTCATTAGGGTGGAAAATAACTTCTTCAAACCGCATTTAATAAGACAGGTTTATCCTGAAACTGCCTTGAATAACTCCTGTGTTACTGTTCATTACACAGTAGTTTATGAAGTACTATGGGTGAATGGAGCCTCCTGAAGAAATACACATCCGGCTGTATACATAAGGGAAAACAGATGCATTTTCTCTAAATGTTGCAATGCCATCTCCATGCAAGACCATCAAAACAGTGGTAAGATGTCTTCGCTGTCATGAAAGGGCTGACCTTGTCGATATTCGGGGAGGTAGACATTAAATGGCTTAATGGAGGGAAATGATTCCTTCAGAATGTGGGATTTTGTTGAAACCATGGAGGGAGTAGATACCACTTCTCTAGAAATTATTAGGCTAGACTGTGTTTATTAAACAACAGAAGAATTTGGCTTAATAAAATATATAAGCTAAGAATAACAAAACTGAGGTTTGTCCACTCTAATTTTGTTTTTAGAAGTGTTGTGTATCATAATTAAAACTGTTCATAGCTTCTTAGACTCCATACCAGAAGTCTCGTGTGCCCAACAGTGTGCCTGGCTCTTGGCTTTGTTACAATTGTATCAACTGGTTTTGTGAAAGACATTCCCTTTCCTTGCAGATCCGCCTATATCTGTAGACCACCATGTTTCTAAGAAACAGCTGCACCTTCTTAATTGAGGCACATCCTATCTGGGCAACCAGATGAAATGAGAGACATTGAAATAAACAGTAAATAATGATAATTCACTAGGTATCTATCACCTGATTTTACCAGTAATAGCAATGTCTTTGGGTAAATTTAGTAATCTAAATCTGGTTGAAATAATTGTCAAAATAAATTATTCAGTTTGAATTCATTGTGATACAAATCAGATGTTTTAAACAGTCAACACTTATGTTAGCAGAATTTTAAATGTCAGTTTCAATGCATAATCCCTATACTTTAGGGAGGAGAAATAAGGAAGAAGACTCTTCAAGGCACCAAAGATCTAGTATATAAAAGCGAGTTCATTTTTAAAATTAATTCATGGATAAAGTTGGAAAAAATCCCCACTCTTCTCCCTCCACCCCCCAGCCTACCCCGAAGCGGAGAGTGGAAGTGGCATCTATTGTGGTAAAACATTCCTTGGGCTGTCTATGTTGGAGGAAATGAAAAACCATTAAACAGATAATAGAATAAAAGTGCAATGAGATGTTCAGAGAATCCATCAATAAAAGGATGGCAAGCAATTGCTAGAGACAGCCCTTTCTTAATGTAGCTTTATTGCCAGAGGATGGAAAATTGAGAGAGAATTTGCAAACAATTGAATTTATGGTAATGGCATATAAGCATATTGTACCACCAAAGCAAAGCACAGAGCAAATATAAAAGACAAAATACACCAATGTCCCATGGAAACCCTTGTGTTTTGCCTATTATCTCTTGGTACTGGAAACTGTAATATTCTGATATTAAAATCAAATACACTGCAAAATGCATTAGCAGGCAGCGACTGGGTGATATTCCGCTCTGTGTCTGTTTTAAGGTGAATTGTTGGACTAAAAGCGATTCAAGACGTGAGCAACAAGGAGCTTGCTGCTGTGTACTAAAGGCAGCTTTCTTTCTTAGCTTCGGTGATACCTGGACAAGTCTGATGCTCTTGCCTTGGCAGTTTATGGGTAAGTTACCTCGGGATAATTCGAGTCAATTTGAATTTTAAACCTGTTTGAAAAATACACTGTCACTAGCTCTATTGAACCAGCAGAGGTGACTGCTAAATGACAGGCAGGAAGAAAATTAACTGATGGGCTCAGAGATGCAGCCTCCCAGCAAGCAGATAAACTGGAAAGGGGAAAAACAACTTCTGCCGCAGGTCACAGATATCTCTTCTGGACAAAGCCCCAAACAAGGGCTAATAAGGCTAAAACCCTGTGCTTGAAAAACCTCAGGCACCAGGAAACTGTAGGCTTAGAGACAGCCTCTGCTCGGCGGGCAGGGCAGCATTGAGGGAGTGATGGGGAAGGCTTTTCTGTAAGGCACGTTTTGATTTTTGTGTGCAAAGAACTTGCCGGCACGTTTTCAAAGAGGTTATTTATGCGTCGTTTGTGTTTTTTTTACTCCATGTCCCCACCTCGCGGTGCCGGCAGCCTGCTTCAGCAGCTGTGCCTCCCCTGGTGACCGTGGGGGCTCAGGGTGTCCCTGCTCCTGCCCTGTCCCCGCTGCTGCCCCCCTATAACTGACCCCACTGCACGAGTGCTAGCTGGGCCAGGGAAATGCCCCAGCTTGAAAGACAGCCTGGGATTTTTTTCTTTTGTTTTGTTTTTTAATGTGTGGTCCCTGCTGCTGCCAAGCAGAGTTGGCGAGAGGGTGCTGATGGGATTTAGTAGGATGAGAGAGGGTGATCGGTTCAACCCTTTTTTTACCCCTTTGACACACCTTACTGACCATACACGCAGCAACGCAGGCAGTGAGGAGCAGCGCTCTGCTGCTGCCTCTCCTTTCAAGACAGGCGCGTGGCTCGTGGCGGCACAAGGCTGCGGCCGCTCCACGGTGCTGCCAGCCTGCGTCTCCTCTCGCTCCTGCTGCCTTTGGCTTTCAGGTGGATGCTCTTTCCCCAGTGACCTGACACCAGGCAGGATGTGTTTGGGCACCTCTGTGGATAGGGCAGCGGGCACTGATGGGGTTACCTGACTGCATTGGTTCCGCTTGCCGAGTTGAGAGTCTGGAAATAATTCTCTGTGAAGCACTGAGAGGATGGAGGGTTTGCTAGATTTATCTTCTGTAGATTTTTGGTTTGAGAACAGTGCTTGGAAATAGAACAAATGGTAATAAAATAAACCAGGTCAGTAGGTGTCATTCAAGAGCATCTGCTCTCCCTGAGATGGGCATAGGCAGAGTTGAGCCTAAGTTCAGCTAAGCTGATTTTTCTGTAAGTCCTCTGCAAAGACTGAACCTGCAGACAAGCTTCCCATATTAAAAAGCCCTAACCAGGAGGAACAGAAGAGAAAAACCATCTGTGTAAAGAACCAATAATAAGAATTAAAAATCCAATTTCTATTAATTACTTCCCAGGCCTCAATAGCAAACACCAAGGATGGAAGATGGAAAGTTTTGAAAATGGTAGGATATTGCTATAAGGTAACCAGCAGTGAGATACTCGGTGGCTTTCAAAGCAGTATGGGACAAGGAGAACCCAAATAAATTAAATGGAGAAGAGAAAGTAAGTTGAGGCAGCCCATCTCAGCCTGGCCCTGTGGAAAGAGAGCTTGGGGAGTGCCAGTAGCGCCAACAAAAATGTGAGAGCAGCCAGCTGATGGCCCTGCTGAGGTGGTGTGACAAGCTACTGCCAGGAAAACTAGCTCTAAGCCAAGCCTCTGCTTTAAAGACAAAGCCTTGAATGTGAATGGCTTGGGCTGTGGCACAGCCTTGTGTCTCTTTCACTGAAAACGTTTGCTAAAAATCTAATTAGTATGTATCATAGTGTTGCTGTTATTAATGAATCTACCTTTCCTGAAGTAAAATATTTCTGATTTATGGGAGTTTTTTTGTTTTACACTGCTTCACCTGAAGCATAACAATCGCTGTATCTCTGGAAAGCCCATAAATGACAGAGGCACGGCAATGTGAGTTCTGTTGAAAGATTTAAGCCTATCATTCCAAGAAGTGTAGTTGTCTTGGCAGCAAACAAGGATTTAAGTACCTTTGAGACATTTGCCTTTAATTGTGGAGGAATGGCATCACCAACTGCAAAAATGTTTAAGCCTCCAAAATGCTTGTCTTACTCATTAGCATCATTTTGAGGCGCTGATTACAAAGACGGGGGCTGGAGAGGTGTCTGTAGCATTGCTGCCTTGGCTGGGGGGGTGGCAACCAGAGCTGTGTGGGTTCAGCTAAGCCTGGCTTTAGGAGGCCTATGAGGCCTCCAAAGAGTTTATTTTTTTGAGTAACTAAAGGTCTGCAGAGTGGTAGCATGGTGTTACAGGCAGCAGCTCTTTGTACCTTAGCTGAGAGGGGGAAAAGTTCAAGGGTAGTCACAAACCTGATAAAGCTGGGGAGCAACTGTGGGGACGTTGAGGGCTGGGATGGAGGCTGGCCATGTCCCTTCATAGGGCACAATGATTGGGGTCATGTTGCTTCCCCCATCTTTGTCTTAGGCATCCAGGAGTTTGATGCATCTGGTGCTGGTATCCCAGAAGCAGCCCTGTAAGTATAACAGAGTGCATGGGGAGCAGGGGGGACGTAGTTTGGTTTCAGCCTGAGCAGCTTAAGAGCTGTAGTCTCTTTTTCTGTAACACTAGGGCTCTTGTGGTAAAAGGTATATACCTGGAAAAAAATGGTTTTTAAAAATTCTATTTTCCAGAATACTTTTTGTATTAGGAAAAAAATGGGTGGCCCTGTCTACATTTTTCGGAAAGACACAATAGAATTAACATGGATAAAATCTTCATGACTATGCCGCTTTTCTAATTATGAATGCTTCACACCTTGTTTGTTAGAAAGCTGTGCTGGACTTTCCAAGCACTGATATGCAGCCATAGCTGCTTCTTTCTCCCCAGGAGCTGCCTCTCCCAACAGTCACTACCGGCACAGTGGTGGTTTGATGAGCTCTGCCAAGACTAGCTGCTTTAAATCACCAGCTACTGATAACGAGTGCTCAGCAGGCTGTCCTTGCCCCTTCTGCCTCCTCCTATTCCCCAGCCAGGCATCCTAATTTACTCAGCTGTTTTTAAGCACAGATCTGATTCAGTATTATATTTGTCATCCCCAACTTTCTTTATTCAAGTAGAATGGCTGAAAAGTAGCAAACGCAACACTGCACCTGGTGGGGTCCAGCACTGTAGAAATCCCTTTCTTGAACGTTGGAGTTGGGGTCTCCTTTTGTATAAATTAAATAAGTTCTTTACAGAGGGAACTGTGCATTTCCTTGTCAATCACTGCCTCCTGCCAACCGCTCAGCTTTCATTCTGGATCTGTTCACCATCAGCCCCATCTTCAATTTATTCCATATAAATTTAGATGCTGTAATTGGACTTCTCCAAGTCTACACAGCCTTGTCTTAAAGTACCCCAAGTGTCTTATCCAGGCTTCAATTACTCCTCTGACGGACTACAGGCATCCTGCTTGTTTGTTTATTAGGCAGCTTCTTATCTCGGTTGTAGTCTTAAGAAACTCCATCATTTCAGTTGCACGGCTCTAGTAATTAGGCTTCCTGCTTTTCTGGTCTGGCTGGTGCTACCTTAGCCTATATAAAGAGAGCAGAAGAAAGAAGTGTTATAAAGAAAACATTACCACTGGTGGCAGTCAACAGTATAAGGTAAGAACCCTGGTCATACACGTCGGATGCTGAATTCTGTAAAGCTGGGGTATGCAGCAGACCAAAAAGTTGCTAACACAGGGCCAGAGACCGAAAAGATGAATAAGTTTTTTCACAAAAACTGCTCATTGCATTTTTCCATTGTCAACCTGTACAACTTACATATTCACAGGGAAGATGAGCTTGACTTGGGGTTGCAGATATACACCTAAATCTTCACCAAATGGCAACATGCGCCTAACAGGCTGCTAAGTACAAATATTCTGATTTTTCACCTGCAGTAATACCTGAGGTTAGAAAAAGAGTGAGGATTTATAAATGCCATTTATCCCCTGGAGCAGGGAGCCTGACTTGAATGCATTTGAAGGCGCTGCAAATTAGAAATGTTTTAATCATGTATTCCCACTGGTGAGCACACATAACAGCAACAAATATTTATCCAGATGGATGAACGCAAGAATCAGTTTCAGCCTTAAGCTGTCACCGCTCCTAGCCAGTCACATATTTCACTGGTGGGTCCTGCTGACATGCTGTTTTCCTTGCTGAGAGCATCGGGGTGTATCCAGCTGCTTGCCAGCCCCTCCCTCTCTTCACTGGGTTGCTTCCAGACACTCGTCAGGCTGTGCCAAGTACATCGGCCACCAGAGCAGGTCCATCTGCTAGCCTTTCACAGGGGAACAATTTGGGGCTCTTTTTCTGGAGGTCAGCAGTACTGCCAGGATCTTGTACGATGTGATGCACTACGGGCGCTACAGGAGCCTGACAAAAGGTTAAATCAGACACTTGCCTGGCACCGTTTTAATTACTCAATAGGACAGTGCAGGGTACTGCCTGCCAGTGCTGCTGCTCATTTAGCCGCCCTTAAAAGTTGTTCAGGCAGGAAGGAGTTTTAATAAATTATTGCTAGGCAAAGAGCATGGATATAGGGCTGTGTCATAGAACAGGACATTTTTAAACTAATTTCAGTCTTTCCGGGTCACAGTTCAGCTTCTTTCCTTTGAACTCCTGTAGGGGAATTCAAACTACGCTCAGCGTTATGGTGGGGTTTTTTCCTCCGCTTTGGCAGAGCCTTGAATGCCTTCATTTTTCAAATAGAGAGGCTGATCCCCTAATTCATATGAGGAAGCTGCCTCATAGGCATGACAATGATCAGCAGGGGAATCTGGCCTTTATGTGCAGGATCCGAGACCCAAAAAGCGTGGCTTGCATACTTAGCTTCCATCCTCTTGACAAGTAACTGGTTTCTGTAGTAAGATGAACTCCAGCCAATATCGTTTTAAGGCTAAATCCTGAAAAAGTCTGGAAGAAGGCAGACAAAGTTCAGTTGTTAAAAATGCAATGGGGTATTGTGGAAGGGTTTTCTGAGAATGATGTTTGTATTGGCAGCAAAACTGCATCAGGGTTAAGCTGTCAGAGCAACTTCAGCGCAAGTTTTTGGTTATGGCTTGAACTATACAGGCACAAAATGTTTCCTTCAACTGATTCATCATACAAAGAGTAGGGACCATGGGCGCCTGTTGAGCTTTCTCGCTTGAGAGCCGCAGGAGACTTTGTCTGTGAAAGGTGATGCTAGGGGTGCCCTCCCCATAGTTTTTTCCCCTGCTCCAAAGCGAGAGCGCTATCCTTGGCATGCAAACTAGTAGCTTAAAAAAAAAACCAAACCAACTTTTGCTGCATAATTCAGAGCCCACTCTGTTACTGATGCCTCTATAATGTATCTCAGGAAGGACTGGCAGGGTGCAGGGTCTCAAACGCCTGAAAACCAAGGGGGCTGGGAAAAGCCCTGGCGCTGCTGGCCTGAGGGGATGGCTGTTTGCATGTGGCAGCAGGACCTGCGCCAAACTGCTCCTGCGGCAGCAGCTTGTCCTCAGTGCCCCGGCGGGCAGGGCAGCAGCCCTGCTTCTTAGCCTTTCCCTGGGTTTACTGCTTTGCACATGAAATTAATAAGATTTGTCATAAAAAATATGCACATTGACTATCTGTGTTAATAATTGACTTAATGAGGATCTAACTGCCTCCAGCTCATCTCAGACAAGTTAATTGAGGGGATTGTGTTTATAATCTGCCTTGAGAGTCCTAATCTTCCAAGCCATGGATTGATTGATTGATTTTCGTCTCTTGGAGCAAAACAACAACCTCCTGAGACAGACATTGGCAGTTTCCCAAAGAGAAAGTACATGGCATGGGGAACTAGGAAAAAAATATAGGCTCCTTCATGGTCTTTGAATGCAGTCTGCTAAATCCTGCTTCCTAGAAAATGCGAACCAGTAGATGTTGAGCTCTTAGGTATGCTCCAGGTCCTCTGAAAAAGCTGTTGCTGTTAGCAGGGAACTTGTGTCTTTTTGTATGGATGATGGATGGCGAAGCTTTTTCTGAGAATTGATGTGAGGGGTTTAAATAACAAAATAAAACCAGGAGGTCATTCCTGCCTTTTGAGAGGTGGTGGGAGAGATCTTACAGAGGTAACTCTCTCCTAGGTCTGGGGACCTCCTCATCAGAGGAACTGCCCAACTGCTTGAGCTACTGTGTGAGGAGCAGGTCAGGGGTTCGCAAAACATGATTCTGGTGAGAGAAGGAAAAGTCACCCATAGAGAAAGACTGCTGGGAGCTGCCACTGCGACTGAAAAAAGGAAAATTGAAGGAAAAAACGCTGGAGAGCCCGTCAGGAGATCTAATTCTTCATTTTCTACTAAAGCAAGATTAACTACACCTAAGCTATTTTTTGGTTAATATTTTTTTATAGGTAGTAATTCCAAGCATAAGATAGCTAATACACTTGCTCTGTTCAATATTTTGTCCATTTTGAAAAAGCAGACTACTTCCCTGAAAAAATCCTAGTGATTTCCTGTGCGCAACTAGTGTATGATGTAGGTGTTGATCCCATAAAACTGGGCACGTACTTTTTCTGTTCAGAAAAGCGGGCAATCCTCCCTAGAATTCAAAAAAAACATTTATTGCACCCAGGGTTTTCAGACACGGGCAACTTCCACATTGGTATAATAAAACATTTCTTCTGGGTGAATGGATCACTGGTTTTTGTTTCATATATGGGTTGTTAAATGTTTCTACTGTTCAAACCACTGAACTATATATGAATTTTCTTTGAACGTACATTTCTTGCATTATCCACCTTGCTTCCTGGGAACCAGAGCCAGTGCAGAGCAGGAAGCCTGCCAGGGAAGTCCCATATCTCAGGGTGATATGAGATTACAGCCCAAATCTAATAAGGATAGATTAGTTTTATTTCCCATTTAGCCATGAGCATTGCTGGTAGAACAAGATATTAAATCAGACTTCTAAAATTGTACCTGCACTCTGAGCAGCTGGTCAGCTGTACTGATCCCCAGCCCTGGTACTTTCTCTTGCATCCTGAAAGACCGTGGCCAAGGCTTTCCAGAAGCACTGCAAGCCAAATGCATCTCTGGTGTATTCAGGTAAATCACTGAAATGAGCCTGAAATTATTTTGATCCAGCCTCCTGCAAACAGATCTATGGCACTTCTAAACTTGTTTTTTCGTGCAACTCTGCGGTGGGCTTTTTTCCTTCTTGACAAGCTCTGTGCTGTACGGTAGCATCTGTTAGAAAAACACACCATGTGAGTCAGAGTAATTTTAAAGGGAGAAAGGATGACTGGTAATGGTTGTGACTGCCTTAGTTTGCATGATGTTTGCTGCTTCGGCTGCTGTGCAGCTGAGCAGGGGGTAGGGAGGGAAGTGTCCCCTGGAGAGTCTGATTCAAAACAAGCCAACTTTGTTGAGTTCTGTAATGAGAGATTTTTTCCTTATTTGCAATTAAAATGTCAAATAACGTTAGAAGTATTTGATTTGTGCTCAGTCATAGTGCAATTCTCCAGTGTACTGACTTTAAGGAAAGTCTTGCAAGATGCTTCTTTTTTTTAATCCAGTTACAGTAACAGACTGAAATTAATTTACTGAATCATTGATTTTCCAAGGGGCAGAAGGTGGCTTCAGCCTTTTGGGAAACAAGACTTGGGAAACACAAGCAGCTTCCCGTGTCTACACAGTGGTGCTCTTTTGGGGTCACATGGTCTGGAAGCACTCAGGTGACACCCATTGACTTGAGCAGTGCTCTGGTAAGGCCCTTAAACCCACTGAGCCACTCCATATTCATTTTGAAAATGGAGGCAATCATGCAGAACTGCTCTGGTAGAGGTCTCAAATTATTTCATTGCCATTAGCAGCATTGCTAAGCTTAATCAGCTGTGGAGAAGTTAAAGCATAACCTCATTTCAGGCAGGAGGGAGAGTGGTGCTGGTGGGTGCCAGTAGGTCAGGAGCAGACTCCTGGGAGCAGGTAGGTCACACATCAGTGACTGGGCTGGAAATACTACCTAGGACAAGGGGTCAAACTAGGAGGAGGTGACTACCAACCTACTCTTGGCTCACAACCGAAACTCCAGGCTAGCTGACACTTGGGAAAGATTTTCACGACATGGTTGTCCCTCCCTCCCTATACTTTGGACAATAAACGCGTGATCAGTGACTCTCTTAAATCCCCACTAGTTGGGATACTGTGTTTCACTGAAACAAGAAGCAGCAGTGCAGGCCCTTCCTAGTATTGTTTCAGGAGGTGACAGACTCAGCTAGAAACTGAACATCTATTTTACATGGGCAGTGACCCTTACAAACTAACCTAGAAATCTTTCTTAATTTTAGTGGAGGTTGAAACTTTAGGAACTCCTGTTGAATGCTGAGAGAAGAGTTATCTGTTGAAAACTATCTTAATTCCCTACCCTCTTCTTCACCTACTTGGCCAAGAGTGCCCTGGAAGGAGATGGGTGTCCAGCACACATTGCTGCACTAACAAGTCCTTGTAGGCTCCTTAGGGTAGGTTCACATTATGCCTTGGCGCACGGAGTGAACCGAAAGGTTTCACACCTGAAGTAGCTAAGTGTTACTCTGCTTGTGGTCTGGAAAATATCATTATGCAGAAATACCTGAGAAATTTCCTATTCTCCATTTTACCTTCTAGCTATATCTGTGCTGTATTCATCCCATCTAACTGCAGGCTGTTAACTCTATTGAGATACCCAGATTTAGGAATGCGCTTGCCCTGTGCTGCCCTTCTATAAGGTGCACTCAGCTCTGATTTGCCTTCTGGAGGTGAACCCCCTCTTTCCAGGACCTGAGTGAGGTGTCCTGCTCTGCAAGGCTCCAGGCTAAAGCCCCTCGGGAGCCCAAACGTGTGCTCCACCAACATACAGTTTCTTCTCTGCATGGTCAGACTCAATATGAAAAACAACCTCTGCTTTGCTTTTCTCATTTGTACCTCACCACCTTTTCTAAAGAGACATGGAATTAGGATGTAGTAGACAATTTAATACATGATGGATGTGATGGGAGAGATATCTCACTTCCTTGTGGTTGCTTCTGACAGGCTGATAGCATGAGAGGTGTTTATAGGGCTAGAAAGGTACTGCGTGCAAACAAACTCATTAACATCTGATGCTTCCAAAGTATTCCATTCAAAAAAAAAAATCCAAGTTATGATTCTCAATGTCACAGTAACTTGGCCTTCTATTGCTGTAAATTATTTGGTTTTTTTAATAATGAAAAGGCAGCTGCTGCCCTCAAATTGTCACCGCTACTGTATCTGAAGTTAAATTTCACCCCTTTAATCTTTTCTATTTGATGTATTTCTTCAGTGGTGAATTCTGACCAGTCTGCTGTGTTGAGCTCTGGCCAGGCGGCTGTGTGTCTGCAAGGTGGTATTTGCATACAATAGTATGGAGGAATTTAAATTAATCGGAGAACAAAATCCATTAGAAACAGTCTGCACAGTAAAATGAGCTGTACAACCCATCTAGGTTTACAGCACTTTGGATGTGAACCTAAGCTTTTAGTTTCTGATCGAGTGGTCTGTTGCTTGTCTTGATAACTCCCTCTTTACGCAGACCCAAGATAAAGCCCCACAAGCTGTGTTTATGAAAAGCCCTTTCCCAAGCAGAGTCCTGTTCTCTCTTGTTGGTGTGATTCATGAAAGCTGCTCCAAGCATTGTCTCTGAAGCTTCTGCCAAAATGACCAGGGGATGACACGGCCCTTCTGGGAAGCTTCATTGGAAACCTCAACCTTGTAGTCTAACATGGGCAGATGTTTCCCAGCACTGGCAGTGGGTTATCCTTTCCTAACAAACGACTTTTTAAAGCTATGGGTGCCATTACATTTTGTTACACAGTTATTAACCTAGTTAGAAACCTTTCCTTACAAAATATGGAGGATGAGATGTACGAGTGAAAAGCCTTAGCTGATGCTGTGCAAAACAGGGGGAAAGCATGGTTTGTGCTATAGCTGGAAAAGAGAGCAACCAAAGAAAGCAGGGCTGGTCTCACACGTGCCTTTCATTTCATTTTGAAAATAATGACTCCGTAGAGTCTTTAATTTTTTTGGAAATGTCTGGCTTTGCACAGACGGTGGTTTTTCATTGGTGTATAGTTGTTGAGTCAATGTGCTTTATATTTGTTTTTTTGGTTGTGCTTTTTATACTCTGCTTTCTCAGTAACTTGCACTTTGTACAATGCAGTGTTCAACAGCTTACACTGACGGACTATCGTTGATCAGAATTGGCATTAAGTGGGAGCAGAGGACCACAGGGACCTGGGGTTGGAATAGTAGAGAAGGTGAGGGATCTGATTCTCTTCAATTTATCCCCAAACATCCACTCTCTTTCTCTGAAACATGACCTGTAAGTTAGGCCTTCTAATTAGAAAAACCACTGCCAGCTTTTGCAGTCCCTTTCTTATATCACAGAAATGGAGAGTCAGAGATGTGCACACAGAGGAACCCAGCACTAGATCACTCCCTGTGATCCTCCTGCTTTCCCAAAAGGTGCCCTGTTGCCTTATCTGAAAGGCTTTGTAAACACGGAGTGGTCATGAAGAGATTTTTCCCACAGACAGCAAGAAGAGAGGATTTAAGGCCAGTAGTCCTTGCCTATCCACTCATTTTGACTTGTAGTCTTGGGCAAGGCTGCTCAAAAGCAAGTTCCCTGTTTACAAAGCGAAGAAAGCAATATTTACAAGTGGGATGAGCAGAAGGCATAATTAAAGAGCCGTCATCCAGTTGGATTTGGCCTCAAAATGTCTGCAGGACTTAATGGCAAATGAAATGTTTGTAGAAAGGGCCGTCTTGAATTCTGCTGGTGTGAGCACCGGGAGTGGTGATGGAGCTGGGGAAGGCGATGGAGCAGCCCTGGTGCCAGGGCAGGCCGGGCCAGAGGAGGGAGGCAGCCGGGGCTGAGCATACTCTGAGCTGTCAGTGAGGAAGAAGGGATGAAAAGTCCATTCAGATCTTTAAACATCTTTCAGATGGAAAAATTGCTGTTGACAGGGAAGCGCACAGGCCTTGCCATGCTGCTTAAACACCCCAGCTGAAACCGGGCCTGCGTTATGTCAAACACAGCACGCAGACGTGTGTGTGTAGCTGTGAGAGAGGAGGAGGAGAAGGGAGCAGAGTGAGAAACCCCCATCCCCTCTCCTCCCCACGCAGAAGAGACAGTGCTGCAAGCAGGCTAGAGGCACAAGAGCTAAGGACGGGGAGATGGAGGAAGCAGGGTGCTGCCGAAAAAGCCCCGTGGGGATCCCACTGCCACCACAGTGCCCTGTCCCCAGCCACACTGCCCCCCAGCCTGTGCCACCCACTCATCCACCCATCCCCCTGCATTGAGGTGCCGTGGCCAAAGTTGCCTGCCAGCTACAGTCATTAGTACAGTTTTCAAAGCAGTTCAAAACCAAAACACAATGACAAAGTGGCAGTTTCTGTGCCAAGCGCCAAGCGAACCTGAAAGGTTAGTTTACTCTTTAATGAAATTCCTGCTTCAAAGTCTCCATCTCTTTTTCACTGGGGAGCAGCGCTTTCTTTAAGCAATGTTTAGAGGACACCAGTCTGCAAGGGTAATCATCCTCGCCTCTGGCAGGAAGAGCTCGCGCACTAGCATTTCTGAAAAGGCTCTCTTTGTGAATAATTGAATTTGCCTCTGGAGTTCAAGACTTCTTTTTCTGTGGGGCTGACTGCAGCTCTGCTTCTTCCTTAGGTGCACCTTACTGTAATTGAGGTAGAATTGTATTGCTGTTGAGGGTTTTGTGAGCATGATGCATAATAAGGGTGATTGCCACGGGAAGAGTCATTTTTAGTGCTCAAAATGCCTCCTCCAGTGGTGAACAGATCTGCAGAAAATAATTAGAGGACCCCCCACTGCCACTGCCACCCCCACTCCCATGCAAGGGGAAAAAAATGTCACATGAGGCAGCAGAGGCATCCTTGAGAAGCAGGCAGAGCCCGTGCTACAGTGCACTGCCAGGGACCCCTCCCGCGGGATGCTCAGAGCCCATCCATTCCCACCAGCGCTGCCACTGCCTGCCTGGGACACAGGGACCCACAAGCAGTCAGGCCAAAAGAAAACTTTGCTTGTCTAGCCCAAAAGAAAACTTTGCGGTTCACATATCCCCTGACAACATGTGTCTCTTGCCTGGGCAGAGCTTCTTTTCCTTTAAAACCTCCCAGCCTTGCAGCGGTTTCTGGGTCTTTCCGGAAAGGCACGTGTAGCATGATGGAAAAACCTGTGCATCCCGACTCTGAGAAAAACACCCCTGCAGCTGCCCCACCAAGGAAAAGCCCATTACAGATATGTTCTCCCTCCAGCTACCAATGAGGTCCACTGCCCCTGGGTACGTGTCAGTACCTCCTCTCTTCCCTGCCATCCATAACCTGGTGTGTAACATCCAACTGTGGTGCCTACCAAGCTGCTTGCGAGTAACTCTTCAGGAAAGGGGTGGTGGGAGAGGAACCTCTCATAATAATCTGCACTGCTGTGAGCAGGACCTCTTGTCCAGCTCCAGGGAAGAAGTGGCTCCCTGCCAGTAGGCTGAGATAAGTGGCGTGTCTCAGAGGTGTTTTTTTGATGTCATATGCAGAGGCAGGGCTTAGCTGTTCGCCCACATCAATGTCAGCAGCGGGTCGAATGACTATTTCAGACTTTGGGCTTAAGGTAGGAATTGGGGCAAAACACAGCTCTGAAGTGAACAAAAATCCATTGAGCTGGGAGGTTTCTTGTCTGTCTTTCATCACTAAGCTCAGTAACAACACTGGGCGGCTGCTTTCAGCCAACACGATGTGACATGGCAGCAGTATATTTTTAGGATGTTATTTTGGGGTGGAAACAAATTCTAAGGGCAAGACATAGCGATCTAGTAACTTAAACAAGCTGCTCAGGGATTTCTGTGGCTATTGAATATCCCACATGGCACTTGGGCTGTCTTGTTGAATTGTGATGCATGTTTGAGATCAATAAAAAGGCTCATTTGAGGTATTTGTTTTCCCCATGTTGCACAAAATACATTTTTTCATGGTACAAAGCTTGCATGAACTGATCAGCAGGAGAAGCTAGGGTAACTGCACTTACGAATGAAAGGCCAAATTCTAGACTGAAGTCTGATTTTCTCGGACTTTAGCCTCTGCAGATAATCTCTGGCTTCTTTGTGGTCTCTGCTTTGAACTGGAAGCCAGAACATATACCTTTAATACTTTTACTCACTTCTGTGGCTGTCAATTACAATGGCTTAAATATCCTGTTAATCCTCAACTTCAGGACTTCTTGATCCTCTGAGACAGATATTTCTCTGTCAGGCTTCTGAGTGACAAGCAGATATTTAATCCCCAGAGAGTATTCCCTTAGCAGTAACCCAGGCATCCAGTGCATTTACTGCTCTTAGTGCGTTTCCTCAGGTAGGGGAGCAAGGCAAACAAAAAAGGAACTGTGCAGCAGCACTTATCCTCCAAGATGTGTCTGGAGGCCCGACTGTAGCTTGGTCAGCACTACCAGCTGGTCCAGCTGGAGATGTTAGCCTGCTTAAACGCGCTACCAAAAGATTGCACGTGCACAAATTAGGGAAGCGGTATAGAAGTTGTTTGCATCTGGTAGTGCATAAAATGGGGAAATGGCCAGTGAGGTTTTTCTTTTTTACCTTGAACTCTGTGCCTTAGCTGGAGCTATGGGGAGCTCCACGGTCAGCAAAAGTCGATAACTGGGAAGGAAATGGAAAACAGTTGGGAAGAAAATTGCAGGCGGTGGCTGGCAGTTTCTGTAGGCCTTGCCTGAGCAGCAGAGAGGGGTGCTGTAAAAGAAGGGGGCTGACAAAGGCAGCCAGGCCCCCTAGAAATGCTTTCCAAAGAGAAATGTCAGCACCTGGATCACCCAAAGAAAGACCACCCACCCGAGGGAGACCACTGCTGGCGGAGAGAGGTGTCTATTTAAGGGACTGTGTCATCCAGGCCACTCGCTTTCTCTGCTCTGGTGGATGGGTTGTAATCGGCTCTCCCCAGAGTCAAAGGGTGGGTTGTCCTCGGGCCCCCAGGGAGGGAGTTATCGGGGCAACCAGACTCCTGCACAGCTGCGCTTCCCAACACCCATCCCATCTCGGGAAGAGCCAGCAGATAGCATACACTCGTGTTGTGTACGTGAGGTGTCCTGCCCTGCTCTTTTCATTTTGGGGAAAGAAGTGTGATAAGCAAGAACTCAAATCTGTTGTCTTTCTGAAAGGCTACCAGCAGCAGGCCCAATTTGCATAAGACCTGTCTGCAATGAGATGCTTTGCTGACAGGTGTATGCCCAGTTTATGGAAATGCAGTATGCTTTGAGGACACTCCAGAAGGATTTACAGGTGACCTGCAATAAAGACAGGTCACGGGACTGGCTGGAGCCATGCACCAACACCAAAGCTACCAGCTGAACAGAGTGAGGTACGGGGGTTAACCATAACAAGTGATGTTGTCATGTGTGATGCCGTAATTCTTCATCCCACAGAAAATATTAAATGGTGTCTTTTTCTGAACAACAAATTAAAAAGCGAATCTGGAAAACTCTCAGTTCACTCTATTTTAATTCAGGGGGATTGGTTCTGTTATCTTGTTGTTTTCTTAAGAGATAGTGAGTGTAAAGAGTCTGGAAAAAGTGTATTTGGAATATATTTTGGAATAACATGTGAAGGAAATAAATCAGGGAAAAAAAAAGTCAGCTTTTTTTGTACACTATGTACCAGATATTCAACTTTAGACACCTGACAAGTTTTCAAGAGAGTTTAAGCCAGTAAACTGCTTTACTCTGAGCTTATCTGAAAAGACAAAGGGAAAAAAGAAGTCTTGAACATCAGTGTGCAGTATAGGTAGTGTTTTGAACATAAAGGTTTCGCAAGATGTACTAATTTTATTGCTGTGGCAGGAAACGGAGGCTTTCGCATTTAATGAAGCATTTCTTTGAAGTCACGCTAAAACGGTGAGCGTGACTGTGTTGCACATCTGCCTGTCTGCACGGTGCAGATGATTTCGACTTCCTTTTCTGAGACATTGCCGGGAGCAGGCCAAGAGTGCTACGTATTTACCAAAACTTCATCAAGTGAAGATGGAAAAAAGGTGGCTCTTCTCCCTCTTTTGTTTGCTCTCGGTGCCCAGCGTTGCAGGTAAGCGTGTCAGCAGGATGCCTTGACTCAGTTTACGATGGAGGGTGGTGAGGGGCAGGGTGGCATGTGCAGATGGGGGTTGGTGTGTCTCACTAGGGCAATCTGTAGCTGCTGGTACTGATTTTCTGTTTCCTGACAGTGTTCTAATAGCTCTAGTTATAATGTGCAGCTAGTAAGGAGTAAACGGCTGACTAGCAGATTAGTTTATTCAAAATGCCTAACCTGTTTTCACCAGAATAATCACTGAAATGAGCTCACTTGTATTTAGGGCAACATGTGCTCATCTCCAACAGGCAAAAAGGAAAACTGCTTTTGAAGAGCAAATAAAAAATCTCTCTCTCTCTCTCTCACACACACATACCTGTGTATGCAGGGAGAGGAAGAGTTGAAACACTTAAAGGCAAGAATAAATGGTACAGCTGCAACCCCTTAAATAGATTCTTCCCTTCCTCTTCCCCACTGATCCCTATGTGCTGTGTTAAAGGCTTGAGAAACAAGTTTGTCATTGGGAGTAAAACTTTCAGAAAAGTTGAGTGAGGAGAACTGCATCCCCATGAGAGGGAGTTTAAACCAAAAACGAACTAAGGAAACCAGGAAAAAGTCTGATGCTCACAACCCCCTCCACCCACTCCCCCAACAGGCTGACCATGCTGAATGCAGGAGTATTTATTACCAGGAATAAGAATTTTGTAGGATAAGCCTTTTTCCAGTTAAGAAAGGAAAAAGTTCATGTATTTGACTGGCATGGTAAGATGCATCTCAAAATCTGGCATAGGCTGTTCCTATTTTCTACATCACTGACACAAACTGGATTTTAAAAGAAAGGAAAATATTTCATATGTGTATTCATAGAAAATAAAAGTTCTCAGATGCAAAGAAAGAATTAGAAGCATCAAGACATGCACATGCAGGAAAGCAATAGTATTAAAGGAAAAATAGGACTGTTGTTTTTTTAACCCTGAGGATGAAATCCTTGCTGAAGTCACTCAAAGGTGAAAGTGGACACCACCATGCCCTTTCTGGAGATCAGACATCTAAATGTCTGGGAGTTATTCTATTAAATTTCAAATGGAACACAAGTATAGGCTAATGGACAGCATTTGATTTGGAAAAATAAAGTTGGCATAAAATGAGACTAATTGTGTTGAGATGCTAATGAAAAGTTAAGAACACTTTTGCATGAAAGGGTTTCAGTTAAAATAACCTAAAGTGCTAAGCTCTAACAAATAACACAAATTAAAATGTTTTTTCTACATATGTAACTTTTTCATCTTAATATAAAATATTCAAGTAATTCTTGGTAGGCATTGGGAGTGGTCCTTCGACCTAATACAGCATCAGTATGAATATGAGAGAGAACTTGCTAGGTGTCCCTTGCCTGCTGGTCTGATCACAAGATTGCTAATCGCTTTTTACTTAACTTTTACTGATGCAAAACTTGCAGTAAAATCAGTGAGCATTTGCTATAACAAGCTCCTTGGACTGACAAAAATAGTTTTCAGTAATTTTTCTCACAGCACTTGTCACTCAGGCTTATTTTTATTTACTCTTTTACGTCATCCTGTCTCTTGGAAGCCAATTAAAAGATGAACAGAGCATGCACAGCAATAAAAAACAGAGATTAATGTTGGCCATGGCCGTTCAGTAGCTTTGTTCTCCATGCACCTGGTCTCTATGTGTTCATGCCACACTTCAGTGGTTAGGTACCAAATCTCAGCCCGCTCTGCAGGGATGTGGGACTCTGCCCTTCTTCTTCTTCCCTGTCAAACCAGAGCTGTGGGTGCACCAGGTCCCTGTCTCACTCCCAGCTGAGCTGGCAGAGTGTGGGGCATGCCATCCCCCCTGTGGACACCGTCAAGGCTGCCTAGACCCTGACAGGGCATCCCCTGGCTCAGGTGTCCCAGATCCCTGTACCACACAGCAGAGCAGACATGAAAGCAAAGACATTGGTAAAGAAAGGAGCAGTGCACTCTTGCTGCCATGGAGAGTCAGCGGTATGGCTGGTGGGACTGCGGGGCAAGTTCCCAAAGCAAATTTACAGTGATGTGTTGGTACACTGGGAGGATAAAATCCAATGGAGATGGGGGCGACAAGTCCGTACCTAAGAACATCTGCACAAACTCATTTTTTCTGGGGACCCACATGCCCTTTTGAAAAAGGGCCTTTCTGTGTATGGCTCTGTGGGTGTGATTGATTGCTTGTCTCACCACGACTCCCCCATCCATAAATTCTTCATCTGCTTGAGTTTGTCAGTGCCCTGCACACAGGGGTTTGGGGACTGCGAGCCTTTTGTTCATAGGAGGGAGAAAGGGAGAGAAATCAATTTTACTACAGCAGCAGCAAAACCAAGTAGTACAGGCTCACGTTGAAAGCCCCTTCATTTCACTGATACATTACTCCTTTATATGGCACACTAAGGACTACCAACATGCTTTATGAAATTAATTGAGGAAGAAACCATACCTACTGGGGCAGCTCGCTCTAACACTGAAATTGACACTTGTTTAGGAACTGTTCAATAATGTGGAGGTAAAAGAACAGCTTTCTCTGTTGAAGCAGCAAAGGCAATGGCAGTGGGCAGGGGGAACAGTGCGGGGCAGAATTAGCCAGCAGGGATAACTCATTTGTTCTTGCAAAAAGAGCTGGGGAATAAGTGGGTCCAGCTTCTGCTTTATTTATATCACTCGAAAGATTTCCATTTTCACAGGGGCCTTTAGAGTTCCCATTTCTCTCCTGCAAGCGCGATGGGAGCTCCCCACCCTCTTCCAGACAAGTGTGCGTTTGCTCTCCTGGTTCTCTCTTTGCAGTTTGTACTGGTGGAGATCTGCTGTAAAGATCTCGCTGGAAAGCCTGTTGTCACAGTTGTAGGGTCTTTGTGGTTGTCGATGGCTAAGGCACCAAAGCATGTCAAAGATGGCTTAGGAGAAAGCTTTGTTTAAACATTACTTGCACTAAAAATGGTCCTGTTTGGTTTTAAGGCCAGCCTGAAGACGTCATTATACAAACAGAAGTGGTCCGTGCTTTGCCAGGTACTGAAGTGACCCTGGTGTGCAGCTTCCCAAAATCACACACCACCCACATAATACAGACACAGTGGGCCAAGACTGATGACACCCAGCATACCAAAATAGCTGTTCATCACCCCGTTTATGGCACCCATTACTTCACATTTCCGGAGGCTCCTTACAACTTTTCGGTGTCCTTCAGCACAAGGAAATGTTGCGACTGGGATGTTACAGAGCCTTTGTGTTCCCCCGACCCAAACATCACATCTGAGTGCAATCAGTGGGCTCTGCATCTGAAAAATGTTACTGTCTCCCTTAGCGGGCAGTATGAGTGCAGTTTTGCTACTTACCCATATGGGACAAAGGCTGCAAAAATTCAACTTATTGTCAAGGCAGAAGGTAAGTCATTACGAATGAGATGTAGCTTTTTCATAACAGGGGAGAGGGAGGGTGGAGTATCAAGATAGATGACCATTCCTTGGTCGGTGACGGTGATTTGTTTGGGGTTTGCAATGGTGTCACTGAATGCCGCTGTCTACAGAGTTTCCTATTTACCAGGCGCTCTTCAGCTGTTGTTATTCAACTCCTGATTAGGAAACCTTATTTGTTTGGAGGAATATGAAGTTAGATAGCAAGGATGAAAGGTGGTCAGATGGGCAGTTTCCACATTTTTGTTTTGGGGAAACATGATGCAGAGAAGACTGGGTGAGCGGCTCAGGATACGGTGGGACCAAGGATGCTGGATCTCCAACCTACACTGTGCTGCTGCTATGAGCATGAAGCACTGAGCACATGAAAAAGGAAAAACATTTGTCTGGTCAAGGCTAAGGGCTGGCATCTGCAGGGCGTGCTGGGTGTTAGCTCAGTGGAGGGATGCGTGTCCCCACCGTCAAAAATGAACTGGAGCATAGCAGTTGCTTTGGGATTGCTTAGGATGATCATGGGAACAGAGACTCATCTGCTTCTGTCAGCCAAAAAGAAGCTGGAAATCAGCATGACTGCTCTTGGTAAGTAAGCCTCAGGGGAGAGTGTGAACTCCAGGGAGGATGTTTAAATTATCCTGGCAAAGGAGCAAATGGGATTAAATAGGATGTGAACAGGTTTGACTACAAATTAAACAATGGTGGCAACCATTATTGTAGTAACTTTGGGAACAGCTGTTTAATGCCAGCAGTGAGGGCTAAAGTCCAAACTGCCATGAAGATGGAGCTGGGCCCCCAGCCATGTTGGGCAAGCTGAGCAAGCTTGTTGTTGTGCACATGGGGGACTGGATTTGATGACCCCAAAAACCTCTTCCTGACCCAGGTTTCTGTTAACAAGTCAAGAAGGATTAAAATAAATGCAACAAACCTGGCACAGTTTCAGTTCAGAGCTGCAAGGCCAGTGTGCTCACCCTGCTTGTGCCTTGGGCTGTAGATGCAGCACATGTTCAAGGGTCAGAAGCAGGGTGGGTGCAGGTGACGTAAAGGGTAGCAGAGGGCAGCAGAACACTGGGGCAGCAGCATCCATGGGCACAGCGCTCCCACCACCTCTTTGGCCTGTGTCGTGAGGCCAGACCGGTGGCAGGAGGGACATTGGTCCTCATGCTGGATCACATTGGTCACGCAGCAGAAGGAGCCTTGATTCCATGGAGTCAGGGACAGGGCACGGCTCCTCAGCAGCCGCAGTAGTGGCCTCCCTCTGAAGCAGGCTGGTGGACAAACTCCAGGTCCTATGCAAGCCTCGTAAGCAGGGACGTTTAACTTAAGCTGCCGCCTCACTCCCTGATGGCCCCTGCATGCCAGTGGCTCCAAGTATTTCGGTGCTGTTATCCTGGAGTCACATCTCAGGGGCGACCCAGCTATACCTTCCTGCCCTGATGAACTTGTAAAGGCAAAATTAGAGACAGCATGTCTGCATGTCCCATAGGGGATGGGTGTGTTTAAACAGTACATGCTGGATAATTGTGTCAAGGATGATGCTGCCGCTTTACCTGCTGTACAGGGATGTGCTGAGGTAGTCTCCCCTTTGGGAATTTTCCTGCACTTCACAGGGCAGAGGGCCTGGATCAAGCTGAGAGCAGTGAGGTACAGTGCTGGTAACTGCATGAAACCCTCCCACGCTTCTGTTCTTCATGTGATTTTTCTCCATCTCTTCCTTAATATAGTAATAGTGCTAATCAGGCATTGCTCCTTTTCTCTCGCTGGTGTCCTTGGTTGATACTAGCATGTTCAATGCCATTATTGCTGTCTCTATGTTAAACGTGGGCAGCTCTTGTTCATATCAGCATCATTGTGGCTTTTTTCAGCAACCACATGACGTAGCAAGCTATGCTCCCGATAACTGCTTGCTAGAGAGAACTAAAAAATTCAGTTTCAACATATCTCTTGCAGATTTGTATTTTAAGGTAACCAGATTGTTTGCAATGAACCACTCCCACTCCAAAGAAGGCAAAAGACCTTATCCAGCCTACGAGTGGGATGGAGAAAGGTGCTAGTCATTAATGATGTACAGCTTCCAACTACATCAAAGTGAAGTGAATCCAGATGGATTCAACTTGTAGATGCTGCAAAAAGCCCGCAGAGCAGCAGGTCTACATAGGACTGACAAACATGGAGGACCTTAGCCAACAGGCTGTTAAAGGAGATAGGAATCAAAGACGGGGGGGAAATAAGCAGCTGGCACATGTGACTGTGAGAACAGGCAGAGGCTGTTTGCAGACAGAGCTCCTGGGGTGACTACTCATCTTCGTACTTCTCATAAGTTGCACAGCACTTTTGCATGGTAGTTTGTGCCAGCAAAGTCTCCTGTGCAGTTTTCTTCTGGGGGAAGCTATAGATTTGCTTCCTTTGCCCTTTCCGCACTATCCAGCCCCTTCAGGGCTTGTGTACTCTGTGTCCCGCTGTGATAGTTGACTCCTCGGCTGCTTCACTCTGGTGGAGAGTGGAGATGAGCTGCTTCTGCCGCCGAGTCTCCTGGACACCACTCTGGGTGCTGCCCTTCTTCGCGTCCCTGTGGCACAGGCTGCATGCTGGCACTGTCACTCTGTGCTTGGGTGCCAGACATAAAGGAAGTTAGTCATCAGAAAGTCCCCACTGCCAAATAACCTAACAGTCTGGGACAGCTAGATATTCTCCCTGCCCTCAAGATAAAAAATAAATATAATATATATCTATTCTATCTCAGCATGCAAGCCAGAGCTACCAGGGGAGCAAAGTTCAAGAGTTTCCCCGTGGTGTGGGCTTGTGCCTCCCTACAGGGAAGAGGGAAGGCAGGTCTGTGCAGCACAGCGGCGGCAGGCAGGCTGTGGCACGGAGGCTGGCTGGCACGGCAGGCTGCACAGTGCTACTGCCCGCTGCTGGGCTGAGGGTGGGAGAGATCAGAGCTCACCAAGGCATTGGTAGCATCTCCTGGCCATCACCGCTGTTCTTGCTGTTTAAATGCACACACACACACAGACCCGATGTCTGGACCACAGCTGTGCTGTGTTCAGTGCATCGCTCTGCCCTTCCACAGGTGGACTGGAGCCCTGGACTGGGAATGGGTAGGGTAGAAGATGCTGAAATGCTTTTTTAAATAGGTGGCAAAGGAAAGAGTGACAAGTTCTCTGCTTCTGGTAGTGGGCAGGTTGGAGAATGTCAAAAGGAGCACTTACACTGAAAAACGGGGTTAATCTTAACCTGCCTGACGTGCTGAACACCTCGCTTAGTGAAAAAAAGGTCTGTGGATTTCTTCAGAGAAAAGGAAATACAGGTGCACAAAATTGATGTGAAGCTTTCTTGCCGCAGAAGAAAATTGTAAGAGAAAAATTGAATCTTTGAATTATTCTCAGCTCCAAAAGGAGACATCTTGATCCTGCAGTTAAGCAAAGCTTTACATGAATTGCCCAAAGACTCAGGTAAAGCCTTGAATTAGAGTCTTGAAACTGCATCTAGAATCAGATGCAGGGCTTTCACTTAACAAATGTGTCTATGGGTAATGGTTGAAAATTACAGTTCCCTTCTAATCAAAAAAGTATCTGTTTCTTGAACAGAAGACTAGTCAGCATTGGTTTTAAAGCACAATGATCACCACGTTTCTGATTTTCCTTCTTGGGCTTTTTGTTGTTGTTGTTGTTGTTGCAATGACAAAAGAGGAGCAGCACTACGTGAAGGAAGTGTGGTTAAACCAGACTTTAGAAATTCCATGCCTTGAGGACACAACCTCAGAAAATTTGTCCAATTATCCTTTGAAATGGCTAGTGGTAAGTATTTTTCATCTCAGGTATAAATTTCAGAAGGAACTGCAGGGTATTTTTGTGGACTGAAATAGAAATGTTAGACTTTACTGTGTCCTGCAGAATCTGCCGAACAAAAGGTATCGGTCATGTTGGACTGTGATAATAAAGGGAAAAAGTACAAACATGGTTTTGCAACATAGACACCACAAACAATAACTGTTAAAGAGACAGAGGGAAAATTCCATCTTAATTGCTTTTAATTTTTCAAGAGTACTTGTAGAGCAGGTCCACGGAAAGTGGCAAAAAACCTAGCAAATATAACAGAACTGAAATATTCCTTGCGTTGGATTTCTCAGGGATTTTTGCTGTAGTGAAGATTTAGTATCTCTGAAAAATACATGGTTGCTGTGTAGGGTGGTGAGATATCAGGCTGCTTTGAAATAGGAAAAAAAAAAGGGGGGGCTGGCTGTAATGTTTTTGGGTTTGTTAACCTCTGTGTCACAGATGCATGCCAAAGACATGCAAATCCAGTTATCTAGCTAACCACATAAAAATTATTTTTAAGCAATTTTCTGTGAGATATAAAGCTTGTTATATTTTTGTGCTGCATTTCACTTTCTGGATGAATATTTGTAGGCATGTTTTAATATAACCTTTTAGGATTCATTTCAGATGTAGAAATAAGTACCAGCCAGCAGTGCCTTTGAGCTTTGCCTGTTAATTTCTATCTATTGTCACTGAGGAGCTGTAACTGTTGAGGGTTTTCTTAAAGGTGATTTTCAAATATTTTCGGGTTTTTAGTCTTTTGTCCCAGCTCATTATCTATTTAGAACTCCTCTTTGCAGTGCATTCTTAACATTAAAATTCTTAAAATTTTTGTAGGGAACATCCTTGTCCTTACTACTTTTTAGTGTCACTAGTTCATTCTACAAAGTAGCAGAGGAAGGGGAAAAAAAAACCCACGGTCAGCACAGTGACATATGTGGGTCACCATGCGTCATTCAGAGTATAGCTTGCAAATATGTACCGAGACACAGATGCCCAGGATGTGCCAGCTGCACCTATATCTAAGGGTGGCTGGCACACAGGCATTAAGAAGAGACGACTTTTAGCTATTATTATCAGGTTCTCGCTATTTAAAATCTAAACGAGCAAGGATTTTCTTGGAATTTCAGTCATATTTAGTATGTATGGGATGTTCAGCATAACTTGAAGATTGCTGCAGCGAGAAAGCAGCTCTGTTGTCCTCTCTGCAGGCTACAGAGATCAGGACTCACAGGATAAAGCTATTTACTCTATAGTTTATTGTAAGATGATGACCGCTATTGGTTTTGAAGTTCTGGGAGAGAATGTATTTGGGAAAAAATAGATGTTGCAAATATTCACTTACTACTATGCAATGCTAGGGGTGCGGGGAAAGATTTTCACAGTGGGAATAGAGCTGGTCTACAAAAATATTTGGGGGAGGTGTATGGTCTTCACACATTGTGTGGGTTGCTCTTTTCACAGGGGGAAAATGGCAGGAAAGAGGAACTTGTGACCAAGGAGCCCTCCTGTCCTGCAGTGTACAGGAACAGCAGCATGCTGTACAGGCAAAGAGTCCGCCTGGGTTTGAATAATGCTCTCAAGATTTTCCCCACCAAAATCACGGATGATGGCAGGGTGTTTTCCTGCCATGTGGTGTACCACCCGGAGAGAGTTCAGAAGAGCAGCACCACTGTGAGATTATTTGGTAAGGGGCTAATGCAACTGCCCACTTACTTGCACTTGGAAAGGTAACACTCCTGTCTGGTTCTGAAGGCAATAGCTTTTGAAATACACTGTGGTTTTTTTACATATACATATTTACATTGTATTTTTTTCAGCTGCAATGAGTTAAAATGTTAGCAAATAACCCCATAGTTCTTAGGAAGAATTTGAGGCCATTCCTTCAATTTCTGGCATCAAAAATAGTAGATCCATTGCATACACATCACCACTGGCATGCACGTTGCCACTATCTCACCCCAATGTGTAAGCTTATGTTGGCACTTTGAGGGTTATAGGCAAGCACCTTGGTCATCAAAATCTCCATGCCCCAGTTACAAAATGTCTGTGGTTAGGAAATCATGGCCAAAATTTAGTAAGTAGCTAAAACAGTTTGGAACTACTGCTGTTGCAAAGTCACATCCTCGAAGGCATGTGATGTTCAACTGCTGCCAAAGGCTCTGGTTCTGAAAATGAGGTCCTGCCTAGGGGGTCTCAAACTGGGCAGGGGTAGCACGGCCCATGTACCGCAAACTTGTGGGCTTGCATGTCATGCTGGAAGCCTTCCCCATCTTTAGTTACTTGCTCTGTCCCCTTTCTAGTGGCTTAGGAACTACTCTACAATCAGTGAGGTACAACGAAATCAGAGCAATGCTGCCCACTGAAAACTGGGCTGTATTTTCTGCTGATAGAGCAGTGGGTCTGGAAAACATATTTCCAAAGCTCCTAAAATGAATGGGTGTTAAACAGTGGGTCTGTCAACAGTCCCTTAACAGTAGCTGCTTGCCCAAGGAAGCCTGCAGCTTGGGGAGAGCACGGCCATGCAAGGGTGATGCTCTGAATGCAAAGAAAGACTCAACAGGGAACAGGGAAAAAAAAAAAAGAAAGCAAAACCTGTGTCTGGGCCCTGTTGGTCACTGACGCAAGAGAAATAAAAATAGAATTTAATGATCTGAAATTTCCTCTTGCATTTGCATGATTCAGACATGAGTCTTACTTTTAAAAATCAACATTTGTCAAATAGCTACAGTGTCACCTGGGTAATCATTCAAGTACACTAACATACTTGAACTCTCCCTCCCCTCCATCCCTACTGATGCTCTGTCCTTGGTTTGAGTATCTGTTAGCCTAAGAGGTTGCCTTATTTGGCTTATTCTCTGAATTACTGTCTCACCTGTGGTTGTCTGTGCATGCACCCACATCAGCATATTGGTACAACAGGGGAGAGAAGCAAACAAGAGAAAGCAACCACGGCCCTCAGTGATGAAGAGCCTGTGTGTGATGCTCCCAGTAAGTGCCGGCTGGCTTTGGACTGGGGTGCTGTGCTGTCAGCCTCTCTCACAGGTGTCCTGAGGGCAGGGTTAGGAGGAGGGGCTCCCTGAGAGCTGGTTTGTGGTGGGTGCTGAGGGAGATCTCTCCAACTTCAGGCCAGTAGTGTTCAGATCTCAGAGGAAGTGTATTTTTGTGCTCTTAGCCCTTTCACGTCTGATATTTTGCAAGTAAAATAACTATTCAGCATGCTGTCTCACTCTTTTCTGTTACTATTCGCTGAAGTCACACTGCTTACAATTGCATCCTACCAGCGTTTCTCCATTTACCTCTCTTGTGCTGCAGCAGGAGGGGAGACCAAGAGCAGATGGTCCAGAGCCATTCCTGTGCCAGCCCACATGCCCATGCACTGGCAGGGCAGGAGCTGGCAGAGAACAGGCAGAGACAGTGGCCAGAATAACCCAGCAATCTCCAGTTGACATTTGGGGACAGACAAACACCCACTTCAGATGACAGCACCTCTCTTGTTCCTTGTGCCAAAGCTAACCAGGGAATGAAGAAATTAACATTTATGTCCTGGCAGGTAGACGCAGCCTCAAATGACCAGGGCAGGACCTAAAGCATGACAGTAAGCGTATACAATGTCAACAGCACATTATATTGGTTATATCTGTCGTCCTGGCCATTAGAAAGGACATAGCTAGAGAACCAAGGCCAGCTGAAACCTGGGGAGATTTTCCCATCTCAGCAAGCCAGCATCCCCCCTGTCACCCAAACACTTGTGCAATTGAACCCCATGGGCTGGGTGACATGAAAGAAGGGTAGGGAGGGTAGGCAGCCAGTGCACCACGGTGCCGTAATGGGGAGGAGGAGGAGGAGGAGGAGGAGACGAATGTACTGCCTCCTGGGGAAAGCTCCTTGTGTAGGATCCCTCTGACAAATGCTTCAGGGCTAAACATAACAGAGACAGCCCAAGTCTGAGGGGCAGCAGTGGCACTTCCCCACAGATGTTTTAGGTGGCCTGAGTATGACTGAGAGCTGGGCAGGAGAGGATGGGGAAGGCATGAACACATCCCTCAATGAAGTTGAGAGTCTTCATAGGTTGAGTAAAAACAGACATTCAATCAAGAAAGCTTTTTTTAAGAGGGTACTTTTGTACTGAAATGCTTTAAAATATTTATTTTCTAGAACAGAGTTCTTTTAGATACAATTTTCTGAGAAAATGTATGGCCTTTTCATGTCTAACTTTGCCAAATATTGATTTCTCCTTTTTGTAAGAGTAAAAGCTCAGTAGCAGAAACTACTATACTAAATATTGAATTTCTGCTAGACCCAAAACATTGGTAAATATCCTAGCAACACAAATGAATGTCAAACTGTTAACAGGGGCTGAGATGTTAAATGGAAAAGATCTATTAGATCATTTAGAGCTGTGCTTGAGAGCTGCCTGCCAGAATAGTTACCCAGCAAACATGTCTTCTGAGAAAGCAGAGGACAGCATCCAATACAGATGTGGAAAAGCATACGCATTCTCATCAAAAAACAAAACAAAGTGCAGGCACTAGACTAAATGTTATTTAGTCTCCCAGTCAACTTTTAGCTGCCATTAGAAGATCCAGTTTACCAGACTTTTTCTTACATCTGAAAAAGTATGGTTGTCTTCTGCCAGCCCTGCTACCATCTGTACAGTTTTGGCAAGGCAGAAACAAGGATGAAATTTGAAGACATTCATTTTCTGATAGGAAGAATCCACCAAGGAAAAAAAAAAAAAAAAAAAAAAGAAGGGAAAAAAAAAGGAAATTCCACCCAAAAAGTACTCTAAGTCCAGAAAACGATAAGGCCATGATAATTAAATATAGGTCACTCCTAGGCATAATCCATCAGTAACACTAGGCAGAAAAATGGAAATTAGAAAAAGGAAGGTGGGAGAGTCCTTGGTGGATTTGCTGTATAAAACAACAGGGAAACTTGAGCAGTTCATCTCAGAGGGGAATGTAATGAACTGAGGTGACCCTATATCAATTAACAGGGTTAGGAAATAAAAGAAAAAAAAGAGAAGAAAATTATCTTAATGGTAGAGATTAAAGTGAGGTTTAGGTTGGAAAGAGAAAGAATTACAGATCTCCTAAGTAATCCAGGGGCTGCACTTGTTTCCAGTCCAGTTTTAAGGCTCAGAAAGGGCCAGAAGCACAATTTATCCAAGGCTTTTGAGATTTGCTATATATTAGCACAGTTTCAACAGTCCTTACTTAACAAGTCAGTTAATATTACTGCAAAGCAGTGATCCCAATGGCTAATTTAGAAATGCCAACTTAGAGAGGCTTATGGTACCTGATAGCTTTTATCTATAAAGTCAGATGAGCCTAGAACCAACACGCTGCAAAAACAAAAGAAAACACGTTTTCCATTTCTTGTGGATGTGGTTATCAGAGACCCACTGTTCTGATGTGACGATGAGCTGTGGGCTTTCCGGCAAGGCAGGAAGCGTGTCTGTGGTGTGACAGTCGCACGTCTGCCCAGGCGACAGTATGTGGATAGCTGGTACCCAAAACCAATCAATGTTTTTGGCAATTGCTAAAGCCTTTGTGGATGACTTTGATTGGCAAACACCCGGAGGAGTCAACAACTGGGGAGTGTTTTATTTCTGCAGGCCTGGGAAGGGTGGCTTTGCTGCCAGAGCCATGACTGCAGGAGGGTTTGAGCTCTCTTCTCCAGCAAAGCCACCCAAGAGTAGTTTAGATAGGCAGTGAAATACATCATGGATCTTGTGGTAGTAGCTGCTGATACATGCTTGTAAACCACTTCCGTGACCTCAAATTAGAGCTGTGCAAGCTTTTATCTTGCTAGGTGTGTGGGTGGATGTAGGATTTAATTTTCACTCTTTTTATGAAACAAGGCTGTTAAGTCTCATTAGAAGCTGTTACTGTGACCTTCAGTATCCATTTCACTAACACATTTCTGTTTGCTTTCCAGCCTACCCCGAGATCTCTGTTAGCCTGCAGGAGGGCTCAGCTGGCCCCTCGCAGAAGGTGAGCGATTTTGGAGCGAAGAGTAATGCCCGTGGCCGTCAGCGTGCCACCCCAACAGGGCCCAGGCAGGCTAAGCTGAATCAGACATAGGCAGAACCTCCAACCTGACCAGGCTTACAGGGTGACAAGCGAGTCAATGAGTTAACGTCAGCGGTTTGCACCCTTTCTTCTGAGCGATTCCCATCCCTGTAGCAGCGAGCTACTTCAGTGAGCACAAACTGGATCTAGCTAAGGGCTTCTCTGTGGTTTGAGCAAAATCTGATTTTGTGTTAGCCCTAGAGAAGGTTCCGGGACAGGGTCAGGAGG
Organism: Balaeniceps rex; assembly: GCA_013401315.1. Taxonomy (NCBI): domain Eukaryota; kingdom Metazoa; phylum Chordata; class Aves; order Pelecaniformes; family Balaenicipitidae; genus Balaeniceps; species Balaeniceps rex. Next base: position 171,262 of record VYZW01029323.1, on the reverse strand, counting down.
CTGTGAGGAGTCGGTGGTGTGGTAGGGGGCTGCAATTCTCCCTTTCCCTCCCCATCTGCTGACTGCCACGCAGCAGCCTCGAGCTGCCCTCTCCACACTGCAGAAAATCCCTCTCCGAAGAAGGCCACCAGCTACCCGGGATGTTGCTCCAAGGGGGTAGGCAGTGGCAGCCCCCACGTGCAACACAGCCCCCTTGGAGACAGGGTGGAGCAGGTGTGTGGGAGCAGTGCTTGGAACGCCAACATGGTCTAGTGTGTCGATGGAAAGGTGATGATCTTGTCAGGCGTCACGTGTCATGCTCCAAGCAGAACTCAGCTGGAGCAACCACATGTCGATGGATGGGGTGGATCTAAGTCTGAGGGTCCCTGTTTAGAGCTGAGCACTTACATGTGTGTTTTGGGGCCTTTGTTTTATCACCTGCTTGGCAATGGCAAAACCTAAAGGGAAAGTGCTGTACCGCACTGACTGTACTTGGCATGAAACATATTTGTGGCCCATATGTCTGAGTAGCAAGCCACTCTGGCTACTAGCTATGACACTTTGCTTCCTGTTGCATCCATCCAGGTTGAAGCTTTTGATCTGTGAGAATCCCAAATTAAGAAAGTTTTCCTTGGAAACAGCGCTTGTGGGCAGGCAGAACCTTGTATTAACCATATCCACCTGTTGTCAGGCAAGCCATGAGCCAGTTGGTTCTGCAAAACCAGTATAATTTTCCTGGCGGCCTATTTCCAGATGTGGTGTTGGACATTGCAGGCTTTTGTCTGCACTGTCCTTCTGAGCAGGGCAAGCTGTGCTGCTATCATGGGATGGGGCAATAGAAACTCTTCCAAGAGCTTCTGTCCATTCTTCACCTCCAAACAACCACCGACTCCTTTCGTTCTCTTTTCCACCCTTTCTTGCAGGGCTTAAATCTGCTTTGGACGTCAGATTTGTATTTCTTCATAGGAAACATTTATAAAAATATTATGAACTAAAAATGGCTGAAAAAGAAGGGAATAATGAAGAGAAAAGAGGGGAAAACAATTCCACTACGAGTTCAGAGGTTATTTACCATGGCAAGGAAAGAGTTTCAGCTGGGTAGTGGCTGTCTTCATACTGAATGATTGACTTCTGCTGGCTGCAATGCATCAAGCTTGCTTTCAACTAAATGTGTGAACCGCTTTCTTCGAAAGTGGGAGTAAGAGGGCTTTGTGCTGCATGAGTAGCACATGCTTTTTTCTTTTTTTTTTTTTTCTTTAAACAGACAAGGCAATTTCTCTTAACGCCATAAGCTGCTAAGTAAATGTAATTGGGAACATCCAGGCAGCATGAAGATGAGATTTCCCACCCTGCTAGTGCCCAACCCTTCATCCGGCCTTGATTTTGAGATCACTCCAGTCCTTGCTATCTATTGCTCAATGAGAAATGAAATTTAGCACAAACACAGACTTTTGGAGGAATTGGCATACAGCCAGGACTACTGCATATAAAGCGTGCAATTCCTTGTGACTTCTGGAAACCTCTTATATATCATACCCTCTACAAAGGTAGCTAATTTTGTATATTCAACATATCATTGTGCTAGCCAGTCTTCTTCATGGGACTTGACTCCTTATCTGCCTAAGGAAAGAAGGATTTACACAGCAATCAGGAGGTGTCTCATTCTCCCCACACACCCTGCCCATTACCGATGCCGGTGTTTCTCTACGTGGGTGTTTGCCCCCAAGGTGCTGGGCTGGGGGCAGGAGTGTGTGTGGGGGTCACCTTACCTCTCTCCAGACACAGCACAGGACTGGAGGATATTGGGGCCCCATCACCCCACACCTGGTCCAGGACAATGGGATTGTCCCTGGGCTCTCATTCAACAGAGTCTCCAACCAGAAAAATGGGGGGGAAAGAAGTGCAATAAAGAGGAAGCGAGTGCTTCCTTCCCAGGTGGGATGATGAGTAAATAAGCTCTGTCTGTAAGGGATTTTGGAAGCTGGCAGCCAGGTGAGAAATGCCAGAGGCTAACGACAGACTTTTACTGCCCCATAGCCTAATGTGAGCTGCGTCGTGAGGAAGGCATTTCCCAAACCGAGCCTCCTATGGTACGTGGACAGAGTGAGCCTGATGGAGCAGCCTGGAGGTAATGCAACCTGTCAATAGGACAATGGTGCAGCTGTAGAAGTGGTTCCCAAGAAAAGAGATGGTTGCTCATCGGCTCCTACTGTGGGGAGCCTGCAGGTGTCTGTTGGGGTGAAGGGGAGGATCAGACCTCCTGAAAGGGAACAGCTGGCAAACAGCTGTGACCATCACCCCCTGCAATTGCCAGTGATGGGAACAACGGCTTGGCATAACTGCGCTGTTCTTGCCAATTCTTTGATAGTGTCCCAGCAAAGAAACCTGCAGCCATATGAGCTTGCTTTTCAGTACCAATATTTTGCACAGCTCTGATTTATAGTTTGGAGTGTAATGAGAGGGTCTTTCAGCTTTTCTTTTTTTTTTCTTTCCCCAAGGAATTTCTGTTGAACAAGACGACTCGCAAGACAGTGAAGGTTTCTATCAGCTGAGATCAACGCTGATGCTGCAAGGGACCCACCAGACACATAAGACATTCTCCTGTGCATGTCTGTTTTCTTTTTTCGGCAACAAAACATGGAATATTTCATCAGAAGAAATATTTGTTTCCCTCGGTAGGTTTTTCATAGATAGGGTGCATCTGAAACGTAAAATGTTAAGAACATTGAACACATGTATTCTCTGTTATTTAAAATAGTGAAGAAATGCCAAGTGTATGGGAGTTTTTTTGTACAAGTTCATCACACAGCTTGAACTTTCTGGCAGGTTTTTTAGCTCAAGTCTTTGCTCAAGACTTTAAATCAGCTAAGAAACTCCTGCATGCTTGCTGTTTGTTTAGGCAGTATCTTGCTGCAATTGCCATACCCAAAAATACACTAGCTTAGCCACATGGCACCAGTGAGCTACTATAATCACGCGTTTCTCACTGAGCGCTCCTGTAAAGTCGGCATGCGTGCAATGAAGCTCTCTGGAAAATCAAACCCACAGAGTAAGGAATACATCGTACATCTTCAGTGAAACCTGCAAAAGGCCCCTAAAACAGTTGAATCACTTTGGGCAATGGAGAACCTCCCCTATAACCTGTACTATAAGAACTAGCTACGTGATTAGGGAACTGTGGGGAAATAATACCTCAAGTAGTTGGTGAAAGCAGGAAATGTGGTGGTCCAGGGTTTATGGCATTTCTGAAGATACAGAGTAGCTGGCGAGAAGAGCAGACTGATTTCCTTTAGCACCCTCTTGTGCATGCCTCATCTTCTGGTGCAAATGCACAGTTACACCTTTTTTTTCTACTCCTTGCTGCACAGACAGTACAACTGAACTGCTGCCCCTTAGCAACCTCCATGGGCACAGTCACGTACCGTGGTGACTACTTGCAGCTCAGCTGTGTTCACTTGTGGCTGTGGATACGCTTGTTGGTGTGTTTTTCCACACAGAAAGACTGCATCAAAAGCCAGAGCTTACTTCCCTGGAAATACAGCTTCAGAGGGAAGGGAGATAAATGATCATTTTTCTCCAAAATGACTCATTTCACCCAATTTGCAGTTTTGTAGAAATGTATTCAAATGGGAGAGCCATCAATTAAAGAAGTCTACATTCTTGCCTGTAGGGTATACTAACGCTAAGATAGATCCACTCTGTATAAAAATGTTAATGTATTTGGATGCGACAGGAGGAAGGAAAGAATTAAATTAATTCTCAGCCGTGTTCTGTGAAGGTGCCATACTAATGCACAGTATAACAGAAACCCCAAACTAAATTTTCAGCCTTCATAACAAAAGCCTAACTACTTTTGAGACCTGCTTTCATCTTTCTTTTTTTTTTTCTTCACAGGCAATAAGTCTAATGAAGCCTCATCCGAAGCTTTTACCACCATGGCTTCAGAAGGTAGGATAAATTAGAGAATGAAATAACATGGGTGATGTTAGAGGTGCATCTATAAATTCCTAAAGCTGTTGGAGAAATTGTTTGCAAACTTGTTTCTGGATGGGTGGTAAGGTACCCCTTTCTGCAGCTATGACTTCAGAGAAAATACAATAAACAAATATTTTGGTGATGTAATCTATCATAATTAAGCCCGAGCATAATTAAACTCCAGCTTTGAGGAGCACTTAATGTTATTTCTGATGCTTCAGCTGGCATTTGAATATAGCTCTTTCAGCACTGAACTGGTAATTAAAAATAACAGCCCTACTAATGGTTCTACCTTCTGCTTAAGTACATAGCCAAGATCCTCAACAATTTTGCCTAATTAAAGAACTGATGGGATGTTTCTTAATTTGTGTAAATTTGGTAAATCCACACTCTGCCCCTGCAAGTTTGTCTTATTATCAGCTTATTGCAGACAGATAAATCGTTCCCTCCAAACCTCAGCTGAAGTCCTTTGGAGACGCCTCTCCTGGGGCAGCTTGCTCTGCTCCGCATAGGAGGCAGCTGCATTTCGGTGGTGGGTTACGTGAGTGCATCAGAGAAACGCTGTAGACAAACGGCATGGAAAGAAGCTGTGGTTATCTGTGTAGGCTTGCTTCTGTGAGTGCAGGTTGTGGCAGACCCTGGGCACTCAGACAGTACCCTACTGAACACCAGAAAGCCATCTCAGGTACCGGGGTCCCTGAGAGAAAGAGACTTTGTCCTCCGCTGGCCTCTGCAAGGTGATCTCTCAAAACAGCCCCTGCAGCTTGCGTCAGGTCACCACCATGCTTTGCCTTGCGTGCTCTGCAGTAACGTACTGGGAGCTGGGCACACCTCGAGGTGCTCCACTACCCTCGTTTTAGACTCGCTGCATCTTTGGTAAGGGATCTTATGTTAGCCAGCTACTATGAAATCCCTGATAGCACAAGCAAGGCTAAAACAAAGTGCAAATGGAAGAGCAACACTCAAAACAGTCAAAGGAGGTACAAATGCTTGCAATAGAAAGCAGCTGGAGAGCTGATGATTATCTGCTTATGCTAAGATCCTGTCCACAGAGGGTCACTCCCTGCCCAGTGCCCTCCCAACATGCCTGACCACACAGAGGTACTTGGCTGCTTTCCCAGATATGTTTTTTCTTATGGGGTGTGCAAGTTTTCATGGTTCGCCTTCTTCATGGAGCCCTTTGGGGAGATTTAATCTTTCTTCCTAACCTAGTCAGAGGGTACCTTGCATCACCTCCTGGGCAAAAAAAAAAGTGAGACAACTCTTACTCAGGATGTAAATACTGCTTGGGCAGGATGGTGTCCCTCGCTCTCCCCTTCTTTGAGGACTCAGGGAGCACTTTTCAGTGCAAAGTGTCCCTGAAATTTCCTGCCAGAGTTGCAGTCTCTGAAATAGATGGAGCTATGCAGGTGCCACCGTCAGGTCATATATGTTATTTCAACCTGCATGGCAATAAGGTGCCTCTGTTTGTATGGGATAAAACCATGTAACTCGCTTCTGCTTTTTGAGTTGAGGTGCAGACTGGAGGTCCCCGGGGCTCCAAACCTTTTTCCCCTGAACTTTTGTTTCCCTAGGGATTTCACAGTACGATTACCTCAGGTGCTTCTTGTTTCTCGCTGGACCACTTGGTTGGGTTGTGCATTGAAAGATTATTTGGAAATTAAGTGTGATTCACTCTCTCTTATTCTTGAACCCTTGAATGACCCACTTTTCTAAAGCAGAATAAACACCTTTCTTACCCTGAGTAAAAGTGTTTGCTTTGATTTGTTATAGACCTTGGAAATTCAGCACTTCCATCAGCTGTCATGACTACCTCAGGTAAGGGAGAAAAAAAAGCCTTCTTTATTACTCAGTCAATAGATGTATGATCTCTGCTTGACCTGTGCTTAAATGTCATGTACACAGAGCTAGAGGCGTGCCAGGGAAAGGTCAGCGCGCTCTGGTATCGATGGTACCTGTGTGCTGCTGGACAGGAATTTGAGAGCTATGAAGTTACCCAAGAAGACATCTGACACAAATCCTGCTAAAACTGTCATGTTAGGACAGCATGTAAATGACATGCTGAATATCACATATTATTCTTAAGCTTTTTTATAAAATGGAAAAAAAAAGCCCTATAGAACTATGAATAATTTTGTCCTATTAAGACAGTGAGGTGTATGTGACAGAAAAGTTAAAACCACCACTTTTCCTTGACCCAATAATAGTGGATCATTCCCATTCATTAATGATACAAGATAAATACCACTGCTTTACCAAAACATGTAATGTATAACTATATTGAACTATCTTCAGCAATTGAGAGGAAAACCCACAAGAGTAGGCGATCTCTGGGCTTATACGGCTGCCGCACATTCTCAGAACCATTTCTGGTGAGGCCCTGGCTAGGCAGGGGAGCGCTACCATCAAGTGCATAATCTACCCCACAGCAGTTAAATTGAACCCTGTGTATAAAAACATAAATAAATAACGCACACTGCTAGCCTGTGTGAAAGGGTCTGCATTAATAAAGTCAACCATCTCTGATTGCCCCTTGAATTTGTGGGATGTGTTTTGAGCATTTAGCATTAACTCTGACAGTGGGATTTCTGCCACAGAGTCTGCATTAACTCAACAGCTACTGTAAGCAATTTGATCCAGGGTGTTATAGGATTTATTAATATTATTTTAAAAAGATCCTATTGACTAAGTGTGATACCGTGTAATCTGTTTGTCTTTAGAGCATCAGTCGACATCTTTGGCCTCTCTAGATTTCACAAGTCAAGCAAGCTTGGCTCCTGCTTCCACGACACAAGGTAATCAATTCAGCCAAAATGTTTTCTTTATTGCTTCAAGAACGTAGGAGAAAGATACATAAACACAATAGCCATCTTGAATTTTTTGTAGCAAGCAATTTAATGTCCACTGAAGCCCTTTTCCTAGTGCATTATACACTAGGAAGTCCACAGTTCAAAAATAAATATATGAGAAAATGCTGTGTTGATTTCATCTTTTTTAATACTCTGTTCAGGTTATATGCATTAATTTCAGCAAGTGAATAGACATTTAGAGTATATTTTTACAATACTTATTCCCTGTATGTCTTTAATTAAATATCATACAAAAATAGAATGACATTAGAGCTAGAAAAAGTGCAACCCAAACATTGGAGCGCAGGAGTACAAATACAAAGCACCAATAAACAAAACATTCACAGCAGATGACTCAACTCAGTGATTTCTTCTCTGGGCTGGTGACACTGAGGACAGTGGAGGACAGGGTGACTCACTTGGAAGGGTTTAACCTTGCTTCCCTAGAGTGAGGTACGTGCACCAGCGGCTGGCACGCACTTGACAGCGTGGCAGCAGCCTCAACTGAGAGCAGATGTAGCTGTGAACCTCCTGCCTTCTGATGCCAAAATAAAGGGCTGATGCCCGCCAGTCCCAGCAGAGTGCATTTTCTTGCAGCACAGCCTGTCTGCAAACACTTTTTTCTTTAAAGTTTCTTTCCATTTTGAAGCCCAGCTGTTGATCCCTGTAGGACTGGTAGGTTTTAAGCAGCAGTCAGAAGGGCATTGAGGCTGCCCTCACCTGCAGCAAGGTGTGCACTCGTTGCCACGCGGCCTGAATAAATGCAGGCATGGCACATGCTCCTGTTTTGGAGACAAAAGAGCCCACGCGAAACAGCAGCGCAGGCAGCATGAGGAAGAGGCAATGTGGCAAGTTGTTGTCAAACGCAATCTTCTCCTCCATAGCAGCACCAAAGCTTTGGCTTGGAAATGATCCACCATTGAGGTAGCAGCCAGCAAGAGTGAATTTGGCCATTGGTATTTGCAGCAGTCTTGTTCTCCCAAACAAAAAAAATCAATTGCAACAGACTAACTTTCACGAGCCTGTGGGACATTGAACATCCTCCTTAAGCTGTGTAATTCAATCCTGCAATCTTCACTTAAAGTAACTTATAACTTAAAGTAACGCTATAGCAGTATTTACCCAGAGATGCACAAGTAATGCGATGGGCAGCGTGTGGGGTACTCCTGGAGGGAGACGCTGAATACAAGGCTTCGTCCCGACCCAGCAAAGTGCTATCTGGGAGCTGAATCACTTAATATAAACCCCTGGGGCACAAAGAGGCTAGACTGAGATATGCCAGGGCAGGAACACAGATGGCAGCGGCACTGAAATTGAAGTTTGCTGCTTCTCATGCTGCCTTCCCCATCCCCAAAGTAGAGGTACTTGCCCAGCATGGCTGACAGCAGGCCAGCAAAGCACTTGTCCAAGTGGACTGAAAGCCCTCCTGTCTCAACAAACAATTTCATGATAAAGGCTACAAAATACACAATATGAACAGAGAGGATTCTCCTCGCTGGATTATACATCTTCACTGGTTGAGGAGGTACGAGGTCAAAGTCATAGTGTAAGCCGGAGCCGAGCCATTTCTCTTCTGTAAACAGCCCAGGAAACATCTGCCTTTTAACCGATGCCCCTGACATGTGGCAGCTGTGGTGTGCTGACCATGGGTTAGTGCTTCTCCACTCTGGCTCACTGCTTGCTCCCGCACTAGTGTCACCATCAGCTTCTTGAGCAGCCCCTTTGGGCTGCAGTCCAGTCAGGACGCCAAGTCCAAGTCTGCTGTTGTAAAAAGGGGTTTGATTCAGTTCCTGTTATTTTGCAAGTTTTTAATGAAAATCCCAGAGACAGCTGGGAATTGATAAGTGGGAAGAGTGCACAGATCTAGACAGAGAAGGAGGAGGGGAGACAAAACGAAGGCTGTTAAAACTGCAGTCTGGTCTTTGCTTAGCTTCCATGATAGCTCCATCTCTGAGCCCAGAGCTGCTCAGGCTTTGAGAGCTGGGTTACAGCTGTATTTCACCTTCTCAGGTTTGTTCAGATGGCTTAATGGTACTTTTCCAAAAATGAGGCAGGTGTTAGGAAAGATGGACTCTTTTTAGTAAATGTGAAATAGTCCTCTTGGGAAAATAGATGTCTACTTGATAACCACCATCTGTCTGTGTTTATCAGATAAATAGCTAGTTCAGCTCTAGAATACTTAGCACTTCAAAAAAAGATTAAAGGAAAACATTAAATAAGTTGGTATTTGGCACCAGGCATCGCAGGTGTGACTCCTGTACACTAACTTCTTCAAAACTTCTCTTTGCTAGTTGGGAAAACAGTTGGTTTGCAGCTGGTGCAACCCTGTCCAAATTTTGATTTATGTACGTTTGTTCACCGCACTCTATTGACTTCAGGTCAAAACAAGCCAGTGCACTCGGAACTAGTGAGTTTCAGCTGAAACTCAGCTGAAATCCAAAAATGCATGCCTAAAGGTCCCATATGTTTTCTCAAAGTTTATTCATCCATCTCACCAAAGTTGTCTTGAATTTCTAGCTTGTGACAGACTAGACACAGAATTTTGTGGTGCTTGTCTGAGGGAAGCCAGAATCTCAGGTAGTAGGTTACAACTCTTCGACCTCTTTAGTCAGGAAACAGGGAAGAGGGGAAAATGAAGACCAAGTGATAGGGTCCTCTACAGCAATTTTTACAAGCTTGTGTGTTTTTCAGCAGGAGCACTGACTTCTACCACAGAGACAAAAAGCTATACCAGTGCCCCAGCATCCAATGAGAGTTTGACAACAGCATGTGAGTAAATGATGCATCTCCTTTGCTTCGTAGGACTGTTAACAGGGGAGTTATGTAGCTAAATGTAGCTAAATACAGGTGCTGCAAATGTGGCACCAATTTAGCGAGTGTTGGGTTGCAAATCTACAGTGATCTGGAGCATCTTGCAAGAAGTACAGCAGCAGGTACTTGGATCTATGTGGTCCTCTGTGTGTGATGCCTTTGCCAAGAACATTAGCTCTGCGGTGCTTATTTTCAGCTGCTAGCTGCTAGTCATCACGTTGCCATGCAAAAATGATTACTAAACATGGAAAAGTTGGGTCCGAGCAGAGGCCGAAAACCGGGTGGTGTAATCTGTACCAGCTTTTCAGTACTTCACAGAAGCAATTGCCCTGCTGAGTTGCACTGAGTTAGAAGATAAAGACTTGAGTCTTCCAAGCCATCAAGGATTTGCAGCAGCAAAAGAGGAACGAAAAGGGTTTGAGTATCCTAGTTTTATTAGACATATTTAATTTAATAGTATTAAAATTGAGAGAGTTGCTACGCAAATGTAGTGAGTGCTGAGGGTAGTTTATAGATGAAATAAATTACTGGAGAAGCTAAATAAAATCACAGCGTAGCAATGAAATCATGAGATAATGTGGGGCAATAAAGGCTGGCTAATAGAACATCGAAAGGCAGCCTCATTAAAAATCAATAAATCAATAAAAAAAACCTAGGGGTGGGCATTTTTTCACAAATCTTTCCCTTTAGAAAATCTCTGCTCAGCAGCCCAAAGCCAGAAGTTATTTCCTTTTTTAACATCTTGGTTTGTCTTCGTGCCTTTGGAACAGGCAGGACCTGTCAATGCACTTCTGCATTTGTATGTCAGTCGTCTTTTGGCTGAAGTGCAAATGTAGCAGCCGCTTTCCATTTTCTGAATGTATTTTTGGCAGCACTCTGGTGCTTATTTACCAGCGTATAATCCATAACCACGCATTTAGACCGAAACTTTGTGACAGCTTCTAAAGCTTCACAATCCTGCTCTTGCACAGCTTTCTGGTTGCAATTTTTGCTAAAAGTGTGATGAATTACACTACGATTTGCAGGAGGTACTGTGCGTTGCACCACTCATCGGCTTCCCTACAGCCGTGCCTGCCTGACCACCAGCTGAGGCAATGGCCTTCAAGGGTCCTCAGTCCAGCGGCTGTAATTGGAGGCAATTTCAGAGCGCACGGGCACCGGTGCGCCCGCTGAGGCATACCGATGTGTTTCCTTGTGCCCTCCCAGGGCCACTGGGCTCGTACAACAGGAATTACCATTATCAGTTCAATCCTCTGAGGCTGTAACACAGGCCACTATGTAAACAATAATAAGTGGTGCTCGTCGGCATGCTGTATAGAGCACAGTGTTATAGGATCTGTAAGTGTATGTCCTTTTATTTAATATAACTTTTTAAAATTCCAGATCTACCATGCTTATCCCAATAAAATGAAACACCTAATAAACAAGGAGAAAAGAAGAACTGAATTGAATTAATGTCCAAAACTCGCAGTCAATTTTTAGAGTGCCCTAAAATTGGACTGATTTTGGTAGGGCTTTTTAATGCATACAGGCATACATATATATATATATACACACACACACACACAGACACACACACACATGCTTGAGTGCTCAATTTTAATCAGAACTAGCATCTCATGAGAAAGAGATTTTCCTGGCTCTGTCTGGTTACTCATTTACACCATTTAAACAATGGATTTTTTCCTCTGGATTTATAAATCAGCAATTATACTAGAGACTTTCAGGTATCTCTGTTATTTCATTTGTTGCTTGCATCAGAGAAAAGCGAAGGGTATAAAATAGCCACAGTTAAACCTAACGAAGCAGTCACGTACAGGCTTGTAAGATAATTGAAGGATATTATTGCTTTTTGTCCAGATTTGAGCGATCCCACCACCGAATCCCTGCAGAGCCTCAGGAATGCCACACACTCCTCTGAGAATACAACCCTGGTGCATCGTAAGTGCCGTGGCAGCTCTGGAAAAGCTGTGCACTTCTCTAGTCACATATCTTAGGTATTATTTTGGAAGACACGAACATGGAGATGGCTAGAAAAAACAGGAATGTATCCTTGGGCAGCACTGATCTCAAACGTAGGTAGCTTAGCCATATTAGGAAACGGAAAATATCTGTCTACAAACAGATGAAAGATGATTTTTGCAGTTCAGACACAGTGCTTGACAGAGGAGACTGAGGTTTCTCTCAGTTATGGCAGAGGCAGACTCTTTGTGTTGCTGCTAAGCCACTTAATATCTTTAGCTTTTTCATTACCATCAAAGAGGCGACAAGCTTATCATTCTCCCAGACTGCTGTGCAGCTCAATGCTGGCTTGCTGAAATATCTTAATAGATGTTTTCTAATAGTCTTTCTTTTGATTCTGCTAATATTCTTTAATTTGATAAAAGCACATTTTTTGTGTAACACTGGGTTTTAGGCCAAAAATATAGGCGTCCCGCCAAGTGAATTTTGACACCTGGATTCTGGAATTTGATTTCCAGTCCTCAGCAGGGTGAATAATGGTGGCTTCTAAACACAACCTTCATTAAAAAAGAATCAAATAAATTACTAAAAGTGTTCTGTGCCCATATCCTTTTACATAACCTGTCCTTCAGCATCACGGACCAGCCAATTTCAGTTACCAAGGGGAAAGATTTCTTTACTACCAGCAGTCTGCTCAATAGTACTGGTGAGACATCGTCCTACAAATCCCCTTCTTTCAGCGTGCCGTTGCAGTAAGGAAGAAAAGTAGAGAAACACGAAACCTGGAGCATTGCGTAAATTTGACCAAGGAATTTCAAAAAAGGGAAAAGGGACGGAGTCACAACAGCTGCATCCCTACACTGTGGGTTGTCACAGGCTTTTGGCTTTCCTGCCTTCTCCCTGCCTTCTCCCTGCCTCTGCAAAAAACACCCCAACGCATGTTTTCTTCCAGCAGCAAAATTTGGCTGGTCACACTCCCACATCCCAGGGGCCACTCATGGCTCATGCAGCATGGTCCACTTGGTGCCCGGCCGCAGGGCTGGCTGCCACTGTGGCTAAGACCCAGGCTGGGTGACGTGCCAGTAGAACCAACCTTGCAAAGGGTTGTGACACCAGCAGAACGGGAGGTGACACTGGGGTGGTATTGCCCAACGACACTTGTGCTCCAGCCCTCTCTGGCAGCCAGCCCACTCTGCATCCTCTGCAGCGGCTGAAGGAGGACAGTGCTCCTCCTCTCCTTCCTCCCCGTAGCCAGGACCCCGAGGGCACCTCTTTCAGTCACCAGCACCCCCAAGGGTGGCTGCACAGAAAGGGGGAGTGGGGCAACCTCAGCACCGTGGTGGGCAGCTGTGGCGAGGCAGGGATGCTGCGCTGCCACAGGGATGCTGTGCCACCAGCGAGAGCCCACCCCAAAAGGTGGCTGTACCCTTGGCCAGACATTTCAGCCGGGTTTGGTGTCAGCAGCATGAAAAATAAGCCGGTGAGAAGGAGGGCTGCGGGGGCAGCTGTGCCCATGCTGCACCAAGACACACGTCCTCTTCTGGGAGAAGCTCACAGGGGAAGAGATAAAACCAATGGTTTTCGGATTAAATACTTGCTGGGCTGTGCCTGAATAATCTCATCGTGTGAACCAATGGGTGGCTGACATCAGCCTGCAAACCAAGTCAGAACAAAAGTGGTTTAAGTCCACAAATTAAAGCTGCAATGCTCAGAGTTTGGGATCCTCAGCCTGGGAACCCGGCAGTCCGGTATTCAGTGGGGCTTGGGTTGTCACCAGTACTGTTCCTGGCAGGGGAGCAGCAAGCCACAGGCAGCAAGCACAGATTTCCCTCCTCCTGGACCACATTCGGCTGAGCTCTGTCTTGTGTCTCCCTTCCAGGTGGCACGAGGAATAGGAAAGCCAGTCACTTCTCCTGGCCAGCAGTGGTAGCCGTCCTGCTCCTCTTCTGCAGTTTTCTAATAGTTTTAGGCATCAGGAAATGGTGTCTGTACCAGAAAGAGATGTAAGTACTAGGGAGGGGAACCACAGGGGTAGGAGGGGTGGCACAGGGGACAGCACAAACTCTAACCCAGCTGTTTGGATTTACGCATTTTCATTTGAGACTACCCATAGTGCACAAGACCTTTTAAGTACATGGATCGCTAATGCTGTTTTTTCATACAGAGGTATGAAATGTGGAGTCCTTTCATCTGTTTTGTGGGTTATCTGTAAAATAAACTTTAAAAAAAGAGCTGCGGTGCAGCTTCAGGGTGTGAGGGAAGAATACAAGTCAAATTTTTTCTCCAGTGCACCCCACTTCTGTTAGCCTCCCTGCCAGCTTCTTTTGCTCTCTCATTTTGCATGGTTACTTGAGGACATGTTTTAATGAAATTGTACTTCTAGGGCAATACAGCCTATTTGAGTTGTGAATAATATATGTGAAAGTAGGCTACCTGAAACTTAATCCCAGTCAAAGAAGCATTGACTTCGTAATTATTACCAAAGTTTAATTCCCTACTAAAGCACTCGGAGATCTACTGATGAAAGAAGTATCTAAGAGCCAATTATTTTTAATGTTACTAACATTTCTAAAATGTTTGAAAAATCATGGTGATGATGAACCATTTGTCGTTCTAGAAAACCAGTTTGAAACGTGACTGCAAATCCTGTATATCAAAAGTAAAAATGGGATTGATTTTTTTTCACTGATTTGGGATGGGACCATTCTTTATCTTGGCCTATAAAGTGACAAAAAAGTTACGAGTCTTTAAATATACCTTCAGAGAGGCATGCGAGCAAAAGATCTCTGCGAGGGTTTTGAATGGTTCACCAGGACCGTGGCCTGTTTTTTTGAAGCATGAATAAAGTAAAATTGTGAGGTGGGAGCTGAGAAAGCCAAATGAATGCCAGCAGGTGCACTGGGGCTGTAGAACAGAAACAGGGAAGTTGCAGTATGTAAGAGCAAATGTCAGGTGCTCTTACAATGATTTAGTGCCCATCTACCTCCTCCTGTGACCATTTTACAACAATCTTGTATAAGGCTTTTGTGTGACAGAGTGCTTTTTCTCCTCTGTTTCAGTATGAACAGACCTCCATCTTTCAAGCCACCGCCACCTCCGATAAAGTACACCTGCATGCTGGAGTCTGATGGGACTCCCCCATCCTGCCACGAACTGGAAAACCTGTAACATCGCCTACACCCCTTGTGCAGCGTGCAGAAGACTGACGCAGTTAAAAGGCTCTGTCTTTAAAACAGTGATTACAGGAGTTTGGTGTTAATGACCCATATTCAATTCAGAGCGCCTAAATGACATTAATGTTGGAAGCTGAGCACTCCTGAGGGCACTTACTTCATCCCGTCTATCTCTGTGTATGCATTACGTTAACACGGTTGTGAGTGTCACAGTGAGATTACATGTGCTTAATTTGAATTGGGTGATCAACTGGGAATTTGCTGTCTTGTTAATGGGAGCAGATTAACACATCACTCCGCCAGCCTGCCTGAAGAGTGTTGAAGCTTTTTGTTTTACCTAGTGTATAGAGACAACAGCTCTGCCGTATGGACACCACGATTACACGGGAAACATTGGCTTTAACACAAGCTTTTTGATACCTACATGAGCCATACTTACAATTACTATTTTTTACTATACAACTGTCGAGTAATATGACCCAGTATATCATTTCCTATCACTGTGAAACTAAACAAAAAATAATCAGCACCTTACATGGAAAGAAAATAGTCTGCATCTGTTGTCACTGGGGTTGCAGCACAGGATCGCAAGGAAGGGTTGGTGAGATGAAAGGGCACTGTGCCGACCCGGTGGAAGTGTTCGTGAAGAAGACTCAGTCGTTGTTGGTGAAGTCAGGAGAAAGGGTCAGCTTTGGGGTCATTTACAAGCCATCTGTGGACCAGAGACTTAAGGACTGAAGTGAATAAGGACCCCAAAGATAAGGGAAAGTGCCAGTCCTTTTGGAAGCGCTGTGCCTTTGAAACAATAATTACTCTTGAATCTGCTTTTCCGAAATTATATTTATGGTACATATGAAGAAAAAAAAGGAATATAATAATTTTATTCTTCTTTGTTCTTAGTGAACTTCTATCATTTGCTATCTTCACATTTTTCAAGACCTCTGGGGTAGTTTCCCAGGTGGCTTAAGCCTGTGGAAGGGATGGTCCAGACTTACCCCTATCCTGCCCAGGCTGCATATTTCTTTGCATTGACACTAGTGATTAAATGACCGTGCTGAGGGTGGGATCAGCTCAGCCCGCTGCACAGTTCTCAGCCAGGTCAGCAGCCGCATGGTCACTAACGCAAGGCACAAGAGATACAGCAAGGAGCACTGCTTTTGGCAGCAGTGTGGTCTTACATTACCTTCAGCCAGCCAAGAAACTGTCCCTCCAAGCTCGTTTGAAAATGTATTGTTACCACAATTGTATTTCTGTAATTAAAGCAGATCAACTAAAATTCAATCATGTCAAGCTTAAAATTGGTATTCTGATTTAGGAATGGGATTTGCCTTATTTACTGCTAAACACTGGTCGATGAGTGTCAGGGTTCAGGGCACTGTATTTCCTGGGACTTTAGATGAATGAATGACTTGCTGGAAAGAATGATTTGACAGGCCTTTTTAAAGTATTTTGTAGTGCTATTTACCTTATAGCACAAGCAGTTCTAAACCCCTCACCAAGGAACTATCTGTCCTCAACAGAAAACATTTTCCTTCCCACAAAGCTACACAGACTTTGCATGCACAGAAGGCTCAGTATCAATTTGAGCGTTTCTTGTCCATATGGGTTTGTAGCAGCAAAGTAGTTTAACTGTTGCCGTACTATCAGTCAGTGCAAAAAAAGGCTGCTTTTTGTTCTTCAGAAAAAAAGAAATTAGAAAAAAAACAGCTGGACAGCCATATTCCAAGGGATGCGGAGAGCCAGGACTTTCTTCCTTGTCATTAGATGAGGATGACTGTTCGTCACATACTTGTCAGAGAGGGGTTATTTTATCATCTCAGCTATTTTAATCCCCTCGGTTGCTTCATGTCAGAGATGTTCCCTCCGACACTAAGGTTTTGCGGGCCGCCCTGTGAAGCGTTCAGGCTTGCCGTGATTTCCACCGTTACCTGCCTGACGGAGCCAGGCTGCAGGGAGAGCCGCCAGGAGCTTTGTCTCGGTCCCCGACCCGCCCATCCCCGAAGGACGCTGCTGCTTCCACAAATCGGGATCAGCAATGTAAAGACCTCCAGGCGACTCCCGCCTGGATGAGGAGCGCCTTCAGCCTCTCCAGGGGGTCTTCCTCAGACACCACCCCCCCGCCGCGATGGGGAAACATCGGCGGGCGCCGCAGCCGCGCTCCCGCTGCGAACCAGCAGGTGGCGCCGNCTCCCAGCCCCGCCCCGCCTCGCCTCGCCCCGCCCCGGCTGGGGGGTGGCGGCGGCGGCTACCCGCCCCCGGCAGAGGGAGGTTGATGGCCGGGGACGAGGAGGGTTCCTGCCTTCCCCTGCCAGCTCCAGAGAGGGAACATCAGCCGGTGGCCGCTGGGCGTGGCCGTGTGGGACCTGGGCGGAGTCAGAAGGAGAGAAAATCCCCACCTGCCGGCCTCCCACCTTCCCGTTTTTCTGCAGCTAAATTGAGCGTAGAATAGTTTGTATTTCTATTTGACTTCATCTGCTCCTCACCGGGGTAAGCATGTAACGTACAGGGACTCGAGAATTGTGATTAGGTTCGAAATTGTCCCCTACTTTGATTTAAAGAGAAGAAAAAAGAAAACAAAACCCTGTCAAGCCGTTATTTTTGGCACCAGCCGCCCCAGTACGTGGGCTTAAATCATTCAGCTTGGGCTTGTGTTCTGTCAGCCCTGGAAGAATTTGGCCCAGATTAAAGTTTAAGTTATCAGATGCTTGAAGGTGGCTATGGGAGTGTCAGATACAAGCTTTTCTGTAAGAGTAAGGTGTTCAAAGCTTGCTGCGTGGGTATAGAAAAAGAT
Organism: Balaeniceps rex; assembly: GCA_013401315.1. Taxonomy (NCBI): domain Eukaryota; kingdom Metazoa; phylum Chordata; class Aves; order Pelecaniformes; family Balaenicipitidae; genus Balaeniceps; species Balaeniceps rex. The sequence continues at coordinate 153,722 of VYZW01029323.1, read as the reverse complement.
TTTTTTAAAAAGAGGCTTGAGTGTTACGTTGCTAAACGCAAATCCTTGACACAATGAAACCTGTAAAGCAGACCCAAGTCAGAATCTGAGGTCACGTATGAGGCAAATGTAATACTGTGAATTTATCTGGGTCTGCTATATGTGGTCTTTAACGTGCATTACGCAGCTGTAAAAGCAGCACACTGGAAAGCTAAGCAGCAAGGTGGTTTTATGTACAAGTGGTTTGCATCTGCTTCTGGGGAGGGAGAAATGGTCCAAGGGAAAAAAAAGGATAACAGCAATAAATTTGTTTTCAGCTACTAACATGCCCGCTGAAGTCAGCGGCAGGGCCTGGGGACTTCAGTGGAGCGCGTGACTTTTCCCAGCGCTCCGCAGTTTGTTTTCCTGCCTGTTGCATCCAGGTGGTGCTGGGCCCCACTAACCAGGGGCAGGGGAAAGGCTGCTGGCCTGGAGCCCATGGGTTGCATGGGGCCTGTGGGGTGAGTGGGGCCTGTGGGGTGCGTGGGGCAGGCGGGCATCCTCAGCCTCTGTCTGATTTCCACCTCTCTGACAGCAGAGGGGACAGCTGTGAGCTTAGAGGATGCCCTGGTACTGGCATGCCTGTACCTGTATCCTCAACTACCTTTTGCCTTGCTCTGAATCACACGTCTTTTTTAAACAGCATTGCAGTGGCTTTTCTTACAAGGCACCTTTTGGTCCTGCAAATTAATTAAGTGTGGCTTCTTTATTTAAGAAGCACCCTTATAATTTGCACAGTGTGCTCAAGTCATTGCGATGCAGGCAGTAGCGTGGCGGTGCCCGGGAGCAGGCTGTGGGAGAGCACAGGCTGCCCGGCAATCCCAGAGCCGGACTCATTAGTTAAGAGTTGCTGATAATAGGCTTTGCCACCTGGATTTCCTGTGGGAACAGCCCATCTTAATACGGACCCACAGAGTTTTCTCTTTTAGGGAGATGTTTTCCTCAATTGCAGCTGTGTTGAAAGCCTTGTGAAGTGCTCCGGCTTCATTTTAATGTGTGTGTTTGTTTTAAAAAGCTGTGTACAGAAATTATACTTGCTAACCAGAACAGGGTATTAGTTACCTTACGTAGTCTTTGTTGGATTTAAAGCCATCACTTATCAGAGCAGGCAAACATTAGAAAGATCTGTGTACACTAAAACTGCATATGAAGGAGAAATTTTATTTATTGCTTATGTCAGTAGGTAATTCTTCCTGACTCTGCAATTAACTTTGAGCAATAAGCCAAGGAAAGCTTCTAAAAAGCTCTGCAGGGGGATAATGATTACTTAATCCTGCCTAAGGAGATTTTAATGGAAATAATATAAAATCATATTATATTTAAAATGATTCCTTAAGGACAAGACAAAGCTTGGGGAAGTCCCCAGCAAAGATTATTTCATTTCAGAGAACATCGGATTATGTCTTTAAAACTCCCCTTCCATCTGTTTTCTAGTGTATGATCTTTCATCTCTTTCCTTTCAAAGTCTCCTGCACCAGGTTGCCCCGGTAAGATTTTTAATCAGCAGGAAAAAATGTATCTGTTCGCCCTTTGGTTCCTTTCCAAACAGGAGGGCTTCCAAATTAACTCTGGCATCCTACACAGCTTGAAACACCCTCATGGGGTGTAAATGAAGTATTGAATAGCTCGCTATTGTCAAACAGGTGACTCCTCGCAGATGCCAGGGCTTGGCTTAAAGAAATGAGCAAACAAAGGCGAGGGAGAGAAGCAGGTAATGTATTGATACGAACCGACACCGAGGCTATGAGCGGCGGACAGAGAAAGTGGGGGGAGTCAATATTACAAAGGGTATATTATATGATAGACATCAAAGTATTTGCAATGGACTTAGGAAATGCAAAAAGTGCTGTCACAGTCACGGTGTTTTTCTGACTTGATGTAAAATGGGAAATGAACACCGCCATTTGGTCTGCTGCACTTGAAGAAGTAGCATTTTAAATGCAGTGATGGCTGCAGAGCTTTGTGATTGAGTGGGTCTGATGGTTTTAAATGTTAAATAATTCCATTACAGTCAGGGTAAAAATGGTAATGAACAGCTTGGAAGAGTCTGAGTATACTTACATGAAATGTTGAGCAATTAGCTTCTCCCTGTGAGAGTGAATCCTGCAGTTTTCTTCTCATCAGTAGCAAAGTGACCTTTAAAATATGCAGATGACACAGAAGCCATTTCAATAACTTATTTGATCTATTGTCTGCTGATAAATTGCGTGTAAGGATTTGGAATTTACATGGCACAGTAGATTTCGGACTGAAATGGAAGACTTTGAAAACGTTAACTGAAAGCTTTTTAACAGTAGCAATGCGCCCTGTTGAGTAATGGGACATGTGTTACTAGGGTGTTCGACGTGGTAAGGAGAAGGAGGCTACGCTCCCGCTAGCACTTGATGTTATCAACTTGTTTTCAGTTGCTTTAAAGCTCTTTTAAAAGCTCATTGTTCTGGCTTTATATTCTGCATATGGCAGCCCAAGAGCCACATGTTAAAATTGAAATAAAACACATTTGTGTGTTTCGAATTGGCTAACAGCGAAACCCATATGCCTCTCAGCGCTTAAATAGCATCAGCCTGATCCACACAGTTAATCTTTTTACTATGTATTTGAAAATAGGAGGGCTAGGGGTATGGGAGTGGGATTTGAGCTGCTAGATTGTCTGGGCTGCCCATGACATTGGCTTGTACTCTGCACCGAGGCACAAGGGAATAGCTGAGCTCTTTCAGTAAATCCATGTAAGGCATAAATATGGCCATATAATCCATGGGGAAAAATTGATAGTAAAGCTTTAGTCAGGCCATCCTCACTGCTGAATATGATTCATATGTGAATACTCCACGTTTCCAGAAATGTGGAAAAATACAGCAACCTACTGACCTTGATATAGAATTAAAAAAAAAAAAATGTCAATAGTATGATGTTTTCCCTGCCTGCTTAGGCATTCATTTTTGCAGCCACTTAAACACATGCTTGAAGTGGAGCATTTGAATGGTTTCAAGTGACAAGACCCTAGATAGTTTGTGGGTTTAGTCTGTGGAAAATGAAACTGTAATATTAATGCACATGTGTTCCCTCTGGCCATTGCAATTAATGCACATCATTGCAGGGTTTGGTACTGATTACAGAACGAAATTACAGAGTTTTGCGGAGATGGAAAGAGGTTATAGCGTAGAATCATAGAATCGTTTAGGTACGAAAAAACCTTTAAGATCATCAAGTCCAACTATTAAGGCTGAGGTTTTGGGGAACAGGCAATTTCATGCTCTTCTTTTCAAGAAAAGCATGAGGAGCGTTTTTGGACCATAAGAAAATTCTTCTAGCAGTTACTGATGGCACATATCTGTGCATTGCATCTGATGCTCACAGCCAAAGTCTTATCCTGCTGAAAGGATGCATCTCCTCGTTCTCTCATCATTCTGGTTTCAAGCTGTTGGCATCCCGCGTGGTCTAAATGTCCCTTGCTGCTTGCAGGTCTAGGAACCACCTTAACCACAAGAGCCAGGGGGTACTCACGCTGCACATCACAGCACAGGGATGCTGAAACTAGCTGTGAACAAGTGAGAAAGTCGCTGTGCTGTGGGAGCAGTGGAGTACCCTGACGCTTTTGCATGCTCCAGTACTATTAAAAAGTGATGGCAAAGGGTCAGAGACTTTTGGGAGGCTGTGAAGGGAGCAGGTTTGAGACTCTCCCCTCTCCAGCTTTAGCCCCCCTCTTTTCTAGCTGATCTGATGGCAGAGGACTGCTAAGACCTGCTCTCCTGGTAGAGGCTACTGCCCGAGGTAGTGGCAACTCCTTTTCCCGCACCAGAGCACACCCCACCTCTCACCCACACAGCTCCCCTTCGGACTCTGCTGTCTCTCGTACGCACTCCATCTTCTTTATGTCATTTGAAAGATGGGAAATGCAGGATGGGGCGTGGCAAGAACACCAAGAGTGCAGTGTCAGCGCTCAGCCCTAATAGTTTTGGCTCTAGACTACAGCTTCAGTGTTTAGTTTCAATGACCACAGTGAAGTACTGCCCCAAACGCACAAAGATGTCCTTGAGAACATACCAACCTCAGTGAAATGGCTACCCCTGCACTGCAAAGCTTTCCCGTCCTGGAAAGCTAAGCTGTAAACCAGCCGTGGTTGCCAACGGTATTTAAGGAGTTCACGTGCACTGGTTGGCTGGGTGGTCCCAAGCTGCGATGTTGGGAATGTGAGAAAGAGAGTGAAGTAAAGTGACGTAGTGATTTAAAGAAGATAGACTTGCAGGGATATGGACCAGTAGTGTGACCAATGAAAAATGTTGGAGCTCCCTCTTTCAATTTAAGATACAAATTTAATTACAAGAGAAAATGTTTATGAACCCTACCTATGGCTTTGAATAGCGCAACCTGGTGTCTCCTACATCAGAGGCAAGTGTACTTGGCGGTCTCAGCAGGAAGGGGGAGCAGAGCTGCAGGACAGTTGAAAGCATGCCAAACCTGTCCTCCGTGTTCCGCCTTGAGCATGAGGAGTCCTAGGTCAGGAGTGCTTTGTGAAAACCTATTACTGACATTGCACTATTTTTAAGGTTGTTCAATATCAAAGTTCTAAAAGCAAAATGCCTTTGTTTCCTTCCTTGAAAAGGAAAATGCAAATTTATGGAAGGAGATAGATTCTGGTTGTATTAGGTGAAAATACATACTTAACATACACGCATTTACAGGTACATGAAGTTTATACACACTTTAAATATATATCACAATTAGTAGTGTTACTGTGTATTAATGAAAACTTTCTATGACTAATATGCAAACTTTAATCACCAAATGAAAAATACATGTTTATTTGAAAAATACTTCCTTACAGACAAAACAGAGGACTGCTGAAATGTATACCCTTGGTATTTAGTATTCAGCCTTTAGTCACTTGACAGTGAAAAATTATCTTTCAGAGCAATGTTTGGGGTTTTTTTTCACTAGCATATGATGGAGTAGACTTCAGCGTTGTACACCTGGTCATCTCTATGGACTGTGTGAAGAGTATGGAAATAACATGTTTGTACATATTTGTAAGAAGCAGCTAAGAGAACTTGCTCACAAAGCATTATCCTTCAAAGATATGTAATAACACAAGGGAGGAAAAAAACGTATCTCAGAGGATCTATTTTGTGTATCACAGCAAATCCAGAAATTGTTTTGGACAAAATGCTTTACCTGACAGCTAAATGCAGTGTAAGGCAGAGTGTGGGACTGTCAGGGAAAGGGAATTGCTGAAAGAGCAGCTGGAAGTGATTGAAGCTGCCGCATCTTAATCCTTATGTCTTCTGCTGTGCTGTTGGCTCTTGTCAGATGCAGTATGCAAACTGCTCCAGCTAATACCCTTACTAACCAGTCGACATCGTAGAACCATAGCGTTGGCCCTCCGTATTGGGGGTCACTTCTCTGGCGCTACAGTAGAGTGAGTATCACAATCCAAGCTCACAGCCATTTCCTGGTGTACGTGGGGTAGCTCTGTGTGCGTGTGTGTGTGTGTGAGTGCCTGCACATACGCACGCACGCTTAGCCAGTGAGCACATCCCCAACAGCGTATCACCGCACAGTGAGGTAGTAGAAAGTCATAAGCATGTGCAAAGCTGCACAGCTGGTGCCATCAACAGCAAAGGGAGAGCCAGCTGGCTCAAAGGATTTTGAATTTCAGGTAACTAGGACTGTAGAAGACCTGTGTGGTGCCACCTGCAGTGAGAGGACATTTAGGCCCTCGGCTGACATTTCTCTAGACTCAGACCACACTGTTACTCTCCCCCTCCTCTGACCTGGTCAGACGTGAGGCCGGTTTCATCAGTCAGGTGGTGCAGAAAGAGAAGAAAAACGATGGTGATGGTTACTTCAGTTGTTGCAGATGTACTGTGACGAGTGCTTCCCAAGACAGGGTCACAGAGAGGTGGTTTTACCTTTTCCCTCACAGACAGACCCATGCAATGACACCAGGATGCACATCTGCAGGTGTCAAAATGTACGTGCCTGATTGGGTAGTACAGAGGAAGCCTGAAATGCAAAGTTCGTTGTGCTTTACTTATAATTCCATATGATAGCTCAAAATATTGCAATGTGTATGCAAAGCAGGTGTCGTGGTTTAACCCAGCAGGCAGCTATACCCCATACAGCCGTCTGCTCACTCCCCGCCAGTGGGATGGGGGAGAGAATCAGAAAAAAGGTAAAACTCGTGGGTTGAGACAAAGACAATTTAATGGGACAGAAAAGGAAGGGAAAATAATGACAAAAGAATATACAAAACAAGTGATGCACAATGCAATGGCCCACCACCCGCAGACCGATGCCCAGCCAGTTCCCAAGCAGTGTCCCCACCTCCCCCGGCCAACCTCCCCAGTTTTTCTTCAGGACGACATATTATGGTATGGAATAGCCCTTTGGTCAGTTTGGATCAACTATCTTGGCTGTGCCCCCTCCCAGCTTCTTGTGCACCTGGCAGAGCATGGGAAGCTGAAAAGTCCTTGGCTAGTCTAAGCACTGCTCAGCAACAACTAAAACATCAGTGTGTTATCAGCATTCTTCTCATCCTAAATCCAAAACACAGCACTATGCCAGCTACTAGGAAGAAAAGTAACTCTATCCCAGTCAAAATGAGGACAGCAGGCTGTCGATGGGGAAAGTAAAGGTCTGTTTCTTCCTCCCTGCGCAGCTTCCTGGCTCTGCCGGGTCCGCACCTGCAAACCCTTCTCCCGAGAGGGGAGCCGGATGTCGGCAACCCGCGGCTGCAGGAGTGTTTGGTTTGCAGGCCCTCCTTCCAGAACAGCGGTACGCCTCGCTATTTCCCAGGCCTCGCAGCCGCAGGAGCCGCATCCGAGGCCACCGTCCCCGCGAGCCAGGCGGCGAAGCCGGGCTGCAGCCGCGCAGCCGCCCTGCTGCCCCGCTGCCGCCGGAGCGGGGCGGGAACGGGGACGGGGGCGGGGCGAACAGCGGGCAGCCAATGGCTGGCCGCCGGGAAGCTGTGACGGCGCCGCGCCTGGCCGGGCCGCACCTGTTACATAAGGGGGGGCGGGCGGCAGCTGCTGGTCCTGACCCCGCTGCCCGTCGCTGCTGTGGCTCGGCTTGGCCCGGCCCGGCCCGGCTCGGCTCGGCTCCCCGGGCCGGGGATGAGGCCGCCGGCCGGGAGGGGTGCCGGCCGGCGGCGGCGGGCCGCGGGGGCCATGGCGGAGAGCAACGCGGACTGGATGGGCTCGCTGCCGGCGGCGCTGCGCTCCTACCCGCTCTCCAACCTGGCCATCCCGGGTAGGGCGGCGGGGAGGGGAGGGTTTGTTTGGGTGCCGGAGCCGCCGAGGCCTGTCCCCGCCGTCAGGGCTTGCGCCTGTCGGGGCGGCCCCTGGGGTAGCGGGGCCTGGTGCTGAGGAGAGTCGCCTTTCGGGGGCGGCGGTGCCGTGTCCCCCCTTAGTAAAGTGCTTTCAGGTGCTTGGGCCAGGTCCTGTTGTGCCCGGTGCTGCCGCGGTAGGCTTGGCCCTGAGGTGTTTGCCCGTGCTCGGGAGCCGGAGGTTGGGTGTTTGCTTGAAGTGTGGCAAACGTGTGGGAAGTCTGTCCTCAGGCGCCAGGGCCTGGCTGGGTCTGAGAGGGCCACCATGAGCCCCGTCCGTCGCAGGAGAGGGAGGAGGGCTTCATCTTCTGTGAATACAGCTGCGAGGCTCTAACCCGCTGACTTGCTTCTTTTTGTTGGCTTTAAAAAAAGGTAGCTGCGATCTCTGGAGGTCCTCTGTAAGGTGTCTCGCCTTGTTTAGGTGAGGCTAAAAGCGGATAGGGAGAAAAGTTTATGTTGACCCTAACAACTGGAGGTTCATCAGATGAAATGTCTTTTATAGCAGAACTACGTATGGCTTGTCAGATAGGAAAAAGAGTACAGCACGGTTATGAAATATCCCAATGTTATGCTGAAGACACTAAAATACTGTAATTACTTATAAAATTTTCTCCCTTTCCAGATGAACTTAAAATAACTAACTCCTAGCTCCTGTGCAGAGCTTCTGCTTTAATAAATTGGCAAAGGCAGGCGTCGTCACTTCTTTACGGATTTATCCAGTTTACGGATAGATAAACTGATAAATGAGGAAGACAGCAGATGACCCTAGAATTACTTAGGAATGAGGTTGAATTTCCAGCTGTAAATGGCAAAAAATAATCTAATATTGTTTGTAGATGTCAATAGGGAGTGTTTTAGGGGTGGCTAGCATAGCAGCTCATATCTGATACTGGATGTTAGACTCTGGCCATTAGTGATGCAGGCTTAATTTTCACAGTAGTGCCTTAGCTTGTCAAAACCCTTTGAGTATGTGTGTTATATAGAGGACATGCAGAGACACTTCCCTAGAAACAGAGTAACTTCCTTTTTTGTGCCAGCAGAGATAACCGAGGGACATTTGAAGCATGTAGAGAAGAGGCTACGCACCTCCTGTGGGGTACCACAGCACTTACTGCTGTATTACCTGAAGTAGAACAGTTCAAATGCCTTGTTTTAATCAAAAGTAACACCCCTTCCACCCCTGACAGTAGCAAAAACATTTTATGTAACCTCATTCGTTTGAACAGGGCAGGGGGACAGAAAGGCAGTTCAGTGTTCATATAAATTCAAGCAGCTGCAGATTTTGAAACCTGTGGCAAAGAAACCATTCTCTGTTTTAGTGAGCAGTAATACATCAACTTCTTGTTGCTGTAGCAACTTAAGGGCTGTGAAACTTTGCAGAATGTTGTCATGTAGATTGTGTTGGGTGCATTGCTACTGTCTATCACTTACTATACTGGTTGCGTGATGTTTGTAGCAGAGGAGCTAAAGAATTGAGGAGTTTCAGTAATGCCATGGTGCTTTTAAAGTGAACAGTGTTTTTTGAAAATGCTTGCAGTGTATGTTTATTTGTGGTCAAAGTTGGTGTATTTTCCCACCCCTTTCCTGCATGTACATCATGCAGCCTGCGAGCAGGGAAAAGACATTTTGGGTAGACGTTTTGGGAATTTTTTTATTTCAGTCCAATGATTCTTTTGCTGAAGTGGATTGTTGGTGTGATGCTTGACAGGCAACCTTTTTGGGAGCCAAGGTGATGTTACTAGCAGTGTGCAAGGAGAGGATTGTACAAAACAGGTTGCAGTTGAGGCATCTGTTTACAGGTGCTGAATAGCAATGAAGGCTAATGCTATCTTCAAAAGAGAGATGAAAGGTAGGCTTCAGCTCAAATGAGAAGCATTTTTGTCTATGCTTAATACCTGTGTGTGCATATGACAGGTGTGGTCTGCTTTTGTCCATCTCCAGGTGCATTTGTTTTCACCACTGGAATGATGGACTCAACTGTTTTTTGGATTTGTTTGTTTGTTTTTCCCTCCCTCCCAGTCGCTCTTTGTAGGTAGGACCACAGATGTAACTCTAGTGAAGGTGCTGGAGCACTTGAAACCTTAAAACTTGTTTTAACTTTATTTAAAGTCAACACTCAAAAACATGAAACTGTCATTTGTTGCTTGGTTTTGATTTTTTGACCTAGTTGCACTTTGGAGAAATGCAGCATTTGAAGAATAGAAGTTTCTACTTTTTTTTTTAAAAAAGGGACAAAATCTTGGCATGATGGGGCTATTTAAAGTGAAAGAATTGGTAGTATACACAGAGAAGAAACTGCTTAGATTTAATTCATCATATGATACTGTGAATTGGAAAGTCTTAATAACCCTCTTGTATGAAGCTAAGGATGCCTGTATAGAGTTCTGCTTCTTCATCGGTTGCAAACAGCTGTGCTTTTACAGATGCTTGTTCTCGCTGGCATTAAAAAAAGTAGCTGTGACCTCTGGGGGTCCTTTGTAATGTACACTATTCTATGATTCCCTGAGCTATAAAATGTAGTGTGAAACATGCTATCTGAGGACAGAGAAAGTCATTATTTGCTCAATCTTTAGAACTGACTGGTAACAAATAATGTTTAAGAATGGTGTTTCATGAGGTATGGCAGTTTGGTGTTTACATGCTGATTTAACTCTGCACTCAAAACAGAGGAGAGACTTTGAAAAATTGGGGGTCATCCTCCAAGGCTTGGGTGTGAACAGTTCCAGCATTCAGGCTTTTCTGTTGTTTCTGTTGGAAAAACTCTAGACTAAACTCTAAACCAGCATAGTCTCATCCAGGGAAAAGAGATGAGGTTTCCTGTGCAATGTCATGAGAGAAGGAATCTTTTGCAATGAGAAACTGCAAAATACCAAGTAACTAAAATGTCATCAACTTACATGCATACAATATAGTCAAGAAAATTAACCACCTTCAGCAAGTGGTGACCTTGTGTGAAACTCTAGAGTGTTTTCTCTTAATTATATGCCAGACTAATCCTCTTTGAATGTGGGTTTAAGAATGAACTCTTAAACATTTTGATTGTGAGCATGACCCTTGGCAGGGTAATGTATTGTATATTATAGTATGTGTTTAACCTCAAGCTGGTTTACTTTAGACAATTTTATGAAATTGTGTACAACTGACACACACTGCTTTCCTTGGTCATCTCTTAATCTGCATCTGTTGTTTTTCTTTCCCCATCTGCCCCAAGAAATGGAACATGAGAAAAAGCTGCAGTACTGTCACTGGTCTGCTTTCAAAGTAAATTGGCTATTTAATTTGCTGGAGAAGCCTAACCTGTTCCTTGCTTGTACTTGCATGCTGGTAATTCATAGCACCGTGGCATGTCCAATTTGTACTGCTTCATTTTGACTACTTGCCTTTCTAAGTACCTTTTGCGGTATCACAATTAACTAGGTGCTAGAGTCTGAGAATTCTCTCTGCTTCTGAAGGTACAGCACCACTTTCCATTTTCATCGAGCTTTTACATGAATACTTGTATTAGGACGGCTCATTCAATTAGATCCACTTTCTGAGATCAGGATAAGCTTGTGCCAGTTGTCTTGAGACAGCAAAGCAATCTAGCAGGTGTTAACTGCCACCTATCAGTGTTTGCTTATAGAATGTTTTATTAGTCCAGCCTCCAAGGTGCTGGATGAATGCAATGACCAGAAGAGTAGGCAGTTCTGTTTTTCTTTGGGTCTTGGTAAAAATACATTTACTTAATCCTCTCTGGGTTATTCCATCTTTGAGTAATTAAGAGCCATGACATAAGTGGTAGGCATACTTGCTGTTTTTGATCAAACTGTATTCCTGGATCGGTCACCCATTTTGGTCAGGATAGCTGTGAGTCTTTCCCCAGTGCTGATTTTCTTTCCTTATCTTCTAGAGGAAACTTATGATTACTTAGGTAAGGATCCACTAGTATATGCGAGGGTAAGCAAGCTCCTTCTTGCAGGAGCACCCAGAATAGTTATGGGTGCCATTCATAATACAAATAAGCTGGTCAAATGCCTCCTCTGTCCCCTGCCTTCCCTCTTCCATTGCTTCTGTGTCCCATCACCTAAAAAAAAGACCAGGACTCCCATTTCCCTCCCCTGGTGCTTGTTTGGTCCTACAAGCGTAAATGAGCGCATTTGGCGAGCTAACCTGTTGGAAAGCTTTTCCGTATTGATGATAATGGTTTGGGGGGATTGTCTTGGGAGAAGTGGTTTCTGCCAGAAAAGCTTCTCAAAACAACTGTTCATGTGCTTGGACAAACCCCAGCATGGGCGCTGGAGCATGTGGCTGTCCTGAGGGAGCATGGTGGTTAACCTGGTGTGTCGCAGTGCTGCAGATGCAGGCAGGAAAGAAGAAGAGGTAGGATGGCCGTATTTGGAAAACATTGGGGGTTATATTTTCTTTCACATAGCTTTAGTGAACCTGCTATTGAGGAAAGAATTAAGCTTAGTTGGGAACAAATTAATTTGAATCTGAACTAAGTTCAATTTGAATTGAGTCTCCAGAGAAGAGAGCTGAAAAATAGAAAATTTAGAAAAAGTGTTTTACCTGAGCACTTAGAAATGTGATATTAAAGTCATTTAACACCAATGTTCATGTCCTAGACTGTAACTTTTATTCTTTTTTCAATCTTGAAATATAAATGTTTCTGTGTTGTAGGTCAAATTTTGTACATCTGAGTCTGATCTGGAACACTAAAGAAGTTTTTTGCTTCTTTAAAAAGTTAATTTTTCAGATACTAGTATGGCTAGAGGTGTATGTAATGCTAGGCCAGGTGGAGTGTGTGGGCAGGGCAGCCTGTGTCTCTGGGGAGAGGTAGGGCAGCTCTTCAGCCATGGCTTCTGGTGGTGTGCAGAGCCTTTTCTGTCATCTTCTTATGTATTAGCTCATCCTCTGAAGGTATGTGGAAGGATGGCCAGGATCTTACTTCTAAGCAATGCAGAGCAGTTGCGACAAGGTGCTGCTCCTGCCTGCATCAGGCTAGACAATTGATGAAATTGCCTGTGGGATGCTGGGTTATAGGTAGCTAAAGCTGATGGAAGAGCTGAGTTTTACAGTTCCAGAAGCATTTTTTTAACAGAGAAAATAATCTTGGCTCAAACGTGGCTAAAATAAGGCTATATTGGAGAGCTGAAATAGTTGTTGAAATGTCTTTAATTTGTTTTTCACTGATCTCTGAGGAGAGATATGTCCCTGGCCTCCTAAAGTAGCAAATGTTGGTCTTCTGCTCCAAACTACAGCACTTGTCAAGCTGCTTGATTCCCCCCTACAACACATGCTTTTTTAATTAACTTTCTAATGAACTTTTAATTGAATAACTTTCCATAGTTTGTTCATGGTAGTGTCAGTATGACTGTAGCTGAAACTTTTGGTACTACAACATGCCACTGTTTCCGCCCTTCTCCAATAAGATCACACCAACAGCCTGAGGCAGAAACCTAATGGTTTTGATCTAAATGATCAAAGTCCTACAAAATTAACAGCCCTGGAAAACAGCGCTGTACAAATACAGCTAGCAGGCAGCCTTAATGAGGAGCAGCCCTACCAGCCAAGCCCACAGTTAACCATAAAGGGGGGATACAGGCATGGAGGGGTGTGTTTCCTGTGATGACAAGCTTCTGGGTGCTTGCTGTGCTCATGTGTCAGGCATGTGGGGAATGCCTGGAGCTGGTGGGGCCCTGGGCATCTCCTGCTCATCTCCCCACCCGCCGGCTCCAGCCAGCTCTGCTGTCCTGACAGTGTGACTGTTCACCAAAAGCCATAAGGGCTGCTTGCCTTCTAGTTGGCCAAGCAGAACTGAAATGGTTCTTAAAAGAAGCAGCAGCTCTGTCCAGTTAAGAACTGGCCACTAGGATCAAATCTAATAGATTTTTTTCTCTTTGCCTGCATGACTGTGAGATGAGCTGCTGAACTTGATAGTGCTGCAGTTTTCTTGTTTCTTTGTTCATGGGCTGGTGTGTGCTATGGATGTGGCTCCTGAGGGGAGAAGCAATGGTGAGCTTGAGACTGCATCCTCCTTCCAAACAGTACTCCTTTGGAATCCTGATTAAAAGGATCATTAAATCAGCTAAACTGGCTGGCTGTTAGGTTAAAGCTCAAAGGGAAGAAATATATAAGGTTAATGTTCTGATTCACCAAGCTTTATTTTCCATCACAATTTAATTGGTATCTTCCAATCAATGAGGTAATAGCCATTAGAAGAAAACATCTGCATAAGTATGGTGATGTTGGATACGATTTGATGGACTTGACAGTGTTAGGTTTACGGTTGGACTTGATGATCTTAAAGGTCTTTTCCAACCTAAATGATTCTGATTTGTAAATGCAGAATTTTCAGGATTAACTTTTCCTGAAAGGACAAGTTATTTTATTACCTTGGTCATCCACTTCATTGTAGCAGCAAATCTCAACTCTTGTTAGAGAGGAGCTATTAATTTTCCGTACCACTATACTGATGAGAATATCTAATGGAAGTTGTTCCACTATTCCAAAGTAACAAAGTATTCCCTTATACATCCCTGTGTGAGGAACTGGTGTGGCAGATAGGGAAATAACTGTACTGGCTCTATGCAGGAGTTCCACTGAAAAGCCAGCCTCAGATCTTAGGGTTTCTCCTTTTTAAAGGACCATGGTCATCTGTTTAGCCAAAACTGACTTGTTCTGGCAATGCCAGAAAGTTTTCTTAAGACAGCATATGGAGATCTTCCTTTTTTTTTCATCAGGAAAAACTTTCTTCCTTTTTTTTTATTTAAAATCTGTGTGCCCTGGAGAATGACTTCACTGCCTGGTAAATGAGTGCAGAACATGCTTAAGTTTTACTTCAGTGAAAACCAATCATAATGTTGATATAAATGGTTGTTGCTCTCCTTCTGTGTTGTGTGAAAGTTCCAGTTTGCCTGCTCCTCCAGAAAAGATGTAAAAAGAGGGAAAAGTACTGTGTAATGAAAACAAGAAAAGAATTTCCTAGAGCCTTCTCAGAAGGGAACGAGCCCTTGGTCTGTGCATTTCTGAGTGCTCACAGAAGAGGAATATAGGACTCTAAACTGAAGTTTTTTTCTTTTCAGAGCAGGTAGAGCCATTCAGGCTTTGAAATGGTAGAGAAGTACTGCCACTTTCTGCTTTCCCAATGCAGACAGCTGAGGTTGCTGATAAATGGGAAGTCATTGCTAAATCACAAAAAAAACCCTCTTAATGGCAATAACTCCAGCCAGTGCCAAATGGATTTCTCCTGGCTGGAAAGAAAATGTGATATTGTGTCCAAGATGGTTTTAAGCAGTCACTTTCTCCCGTTTTCTTTTTACCCCTTTTATTCCCCTCTACTCCACCTCCCACCCTGAAAGGGGCAGTAGGGGGAAATCAGGGTAATTCTTTGATTGGGAGAGGAAGTTTTCCTAAGAGGATTTGGTCTGTACTAGGCTTTGTCCTCCCTAATGAGGCTGCATTAAGAATACCTAAAGGATTCTTTTACAATTCTATTAAAATATAAATACTAATCTCAATAGTTTTAGATAATTAATTATCAATAGGATGTTTGTTATTCCTGCCTCTCCTCCTTTTGCTGGGCAAGTTAATATGAACTATTCTATTTGCTTTTCATTAGTGAAGAGCTTTTGAGATGTTAATCTTTTGATTAGAAAATCTGGATTGTTAATGACCTGAATCCTGAGGACTTCTGGGCTTTGAGGCACTTTTGTTTATCCCATTTTTCCCTCAGTTCTGGCACACACAGGACACTTGGTTTAGAAGAACATTTGTGGGACAGCCTTAACTTGCTAGCACTTGCATCCTGTGTTTTTGGAACTTGATTACCGTGCTTCTAGATGTCTTGGCTATGTAATGCTATGCTGTGTGTGGTGTTTTGTAATATATGAGGAATGTACTTTGTCTAGTGAGCAAAGCTTGCTCTAAGAAGTTTGGCGTCACTAGAGCTAGAGTGATTCTTTGTCCATAAATGACCTTTTAATCCTTTTAGTGGGTTAGTACAGTATGTTGACCTTGCTTCTTACAAATGTTTAACACAACAGCAGAGGTTTTCTTGCATTTTCTAATCCTGTTAATATTCCATTAATGTGAAGATCAAAACAAATTTGTCTGATCTAGTTGAACTTACTGACAGTGTACTCTCCTGCATTTCTGCTTTCATTCTTGTTTCTTGGTTAGACAGATTTTTGCAGAAAGTGTCTTTAACTGCTGCTCCTGACTAGTCCACAGCCTTGCAAGCAGGGAGACTAGTGATACAGCTGTAGGCATGCTTGTACCTGAAAAAACAGGAGTTCTTGTCTTGTTTTCAAGTAATTGGCAGTGCACAAGTATGTTCTGTTAGAAGATCTCTGCACTTTGCATGCCACGTATACATATTTTTAACAAACCTTGAAGGTAAATTTACAAGCTTGTGAAAGGACATGGGGGTGTTTGAGATGATGCTAATTCCTATTCCTGTGTGTCAACTGTATATAGAGAAAGTACTGATGTGAAAACAAAAGATAACACAAAGTGATATAGCTAGTAATTGTTGAAATTCAAGGCTTAATAACATTCTGTTGATTAGTGTCATTTGTTTGAGCTACACCATGGGTTAATTTGACTATCTGTGACTAAGTAGCATGATAAATAGACACACTGGAAAGTTAGACTTTGCTGCACATGTGATGATAAAAGGCTGCTTGCTAACAATTAGCACAAAGGCTTCAACAAAAAAGTCATCCTGAACAGTGAAATACAATCTATTTAACATACAAATTGAATTGAGAAGTGATCTATTTAACATACAATTAACTTGAGCAATTAGTGTAAGGAGAATAAAAAGGGGATTAAAGATATGAATGAAAATTAATCCAGTTGCACTTGCTGGGATAAAATTAAGAGGACTATTCATCATTTTAACAATCTGACGTCTGGAAGATACCTCTTTAATACTGTTCTAACCATATCATAGCCTTTGATAATTAAATATCTGGGCATCTGATGGGATGTGACTGCTTTCCTTGAAGCTGCCAATCTTTGTCAGATGAAAGAAATGAAACCAAAATAGGGCAGCCATTGTCTGTTACTCTGTAAGAGCTGCCAGCTGATTAGCAGTCCCCTAATCTTTTTCATTGAATGTGCAGACTTTCATGCTTAAATTTAATGCTTTCTGCTTCATGCTATGCATCTTCAGCCTACTGGAAGCAATTGGTAAATCATCATCTCTTTGTTTCATTTCCTGTGCCTAGCTTGGTTTCGGGAAGGGCTGAGCACCAGATTGATGCCATGTCGCTGGAGCACCTCAGTAAGGTTTGCAAGCTGAACGCTAGTCCGTTCTCATGTACAGTGACTCAAGAAGTGTGCTGCACATGCAAGAACGTGCCCTTGAGGCAGTTCAGACTCGGGTTCTGGCCTCTGTTTGCCTAAAGGACAACAAAGACTAAGTTTCTTGACCTTTCTGTGCTTTTGATTTCTCAGTCTGTAAGATGGAAGTTATAAATACCTGGGTTTGTTAGTTGCTTTGTTCACAATCAACAAGTTTAAGGAATGCATTTATTGAATCAATACATGGTGTTACTTATTTTTAAGATGTCAGGTGTCATTTGAAATATTTTGCTGATGAGACTTCCTGAGCTTTTTTAACTTTCCTGAGGAAGTGGTCAGTATAATTTGGAGAGATACACACCATTTGGGGCGGGGAGAACACGGACTGGAAAGGATTTCTTATACCTGGAGAGGATTTTTCTCTGCATGTTGCTGAGAGTCTTGTGACTCTTGCTCTGTTCAGCAACTGCCAGCCCCATTGCTGTTACTGTACAATGTTACAGCATCTGAGCATCTTCACACATCTTTGTGTTAGGCCTTAATTGACCATGTGATTAGCAGCTCTAACACTGAGCTGCTAACAAGGTGGGGCTGGTCTGCTCCATGCTTCTGGTGTAGGCTTTTGTCTTCGAAACTATACAGGTTTGGATTGGTTTAGATTATACTTTTTCAAAAGTAATCATGCTGCATTAGCAACCAGCCTGGCTCATGCCATGGCTACAGAATGGCGAAGCCTGTCATGGAGTTTAGGTGTAGAGCAAAGGAGAGCAGGGATGATTTTGACATCATGATGTGATCAGCTTAGCGTGTAGCTTAACATCACAGCTAAGCTATATTAAAAGCCAGTGGCTGAGCTGGTAACATAACACAACACAGTGATCATAAAGTAAAGAAAGGCTTGGTGGATGACATGGATCCTCACCTAGCTCTTACCTCTCAGCTCAAGTATCCAGTGCTGTTGCTTCAGGTTTTCAGTTTGGTTTTTTCTCTTACTGGAGTGAAAATGCCCTGGGTCCAGGTTTGGCCTAGATATTTCTCACAGCTGGTGGCTGGCCTTCTGTGAATGACCACTGAAAATCTAATTGAACTTCTGCTGTGTCCTTCCAGCCTCAGTATTGATGATGCTCTCCTGTCCTTCTTAGGAGGTGGTCTTCTACCAACTATGAAAAGGAGAGCTTGTTTTTCAGATGTTCCACTCATGTTCTAACTAGTTATATCTAGGTATACATGTTGACTTCATTGTAAATGAGAAGTCCAGTTTAATAAGCTTTTAAGCAGAACCACAGGGCAGGAGTTTTAAGGATCTTCTCTAACTATAAAAGCATGTCACATACAGTTCAGTTTCTCAAATAGCTACCCTGTTAAGGAGCACAGTTCTTTATGTGTTGAAAAAGTTGCAGTGTGCTTGTGGCTTGTTTTCCTTCTTGCTTTCTAGAGCTAAGAATAGAACTCGGTTTGTGATAGCGCAAGGAGAAATT